>WHSE01000438.1:0-15000 GCA_012295165.1 Asparagus setaceus | reverse complement strand
ATATATATATATATATATATATATATATATATATATATATATATATATATATATATATATATATATATATAAATCTCCTATAAACTTAAGTTTATAGGAGATTTGTTATATATATATATAAATCTCCTATAAACTTAAGTTTATAGAGCTTTACTCTATATATATATATATATATATATATATATATATATATATATATATATATATATATATATATATATATATATATATAAATCTCCTATAAACTTAAGTTTATAGGGAATAGTCATACATCAACTTTTCTATCTATTGATGTTGCATTGGGATCCATGAAAGATATGAAACCCATTTTGGGATTTGTGCATCTCTTGATGGTACAAATCTAAAGGCAACATCAATGGATAAAAAGTTGGTGATATTATTCCCTATAAACTTAAGTTTATAGGAGATTTGATATATATATATATATATATATATATATATATATATATATATATATATATATATATATATAGGCTATAAACTTAAGTTGATAGAGATAGTGTCCATCAACTTTATATCCATTGATGTTGCATTGGGATAGGTGAAATCAAGAGGTACACAAATCTAAAAGATGAGTCATATCTTCACGGATCCCAAGGCAAAATCAATGGTTAGAAAAATTGATGGATAACTATTCCCTATCAACTTAAGTTTATAGGAGCATTGTTTATATATATATATATATATATATATATATATATATATATATATATATATATATATATATATATATATATATATATCTCATATAGATTGTCGTTGCCCTTCTAGGGTTGAGCCGTCCTTTACATGGTTTGTACGGGCGGTTGTATGTTACCCAAAAGGTAACTATTTTATTGTTCGGATAGTTTGTTTTGCTATGACGTCAAATAATAATTGGATAACTTGGTTATTACCTTTAGGCTAAATATTAGAAACCCCTTGACTTTGGACAATTATCAAATAACCGCTCATAACTTTCAAAATATCAGAAACTCCCAAAAGTTTAGGGGTTAGTAGAAACCCCTTTAACTTTAATATTTTATTAAAACCCCCACTAACAACTTTAACGCAAATTTTCACATTGGTGGGGAAAATCACTAAGGAGATGTTTTTGCAGTGAAAATTACAGTTCACATTTTTAGGGGTTAATCAGGGAACACCATAAATTATTTTTCAATAAACAAACACGTGTTCACTTTAAAACTCACATAAAATAATGGTGAGGGTACAAATTCAGAACTAAAAAAATAATGCTTCTTGAATATAATAGTATAACCTCTCATAAATTTTAAAATATCAGAACCCCAAAATTTAGGGGTTAACAGAAAATCAAATTTAACTTTCAGATTTTATTAGAACTTACCCCACCCCCAAGAATAATAATAACAATAATAATAAACAACATTAACTATAATTTTTCGCATTGCTGGGGAAAATTATGCAAGGGTATGTTTTTGTAGTGGAAATACGGTTCACACTTTTCAGGGGTTAATCAGAAAGCACCATCAATTATTTTTAAATAAACAAACATGTGTTTGCTTTTAAACTCACATAAAATAATAATGAGAGTACTAATTCACAATTAAAAAGAGAAAATTTAATGCGCCTTGATTTAAGTATAGTTAGTAATATTTAATCCCTAGTCAACTATAGTAATAAAATGGTTAATAGTCCAAATCACAAAAATAGACGTTGGCATTTTGGGATGCGTTGCTTCAAAATCAACGACTTTTGATGCACTATATAAATTAGAGCTCCCCATTTTTGTTAAAATTTCGCCCTTAATCGCAGTTGAAGTATCGATTCGTTAATTTGGTAAAGTTTCTAGATTCTTTTGGACTGGATTAGATTATATCTGCAGATTTGGATACATTACACTTTTTCTTATTTCGTTTGATTTGATTAATGTATGCGGATAATGATTATTTCATCTCTGTGATTTAGGGTTTCTGCATTGTGATTTCGATTGTTGAAATTGATACATGCAAGATGATGGGATCCTTTCTCAGTAGAGTCTCTATGTAAGAATATCTAACCTTTTAAATTTCATTTTTCCAAAATTTTTATGTAAATTCAACAGTTGAATGTGTTCATTAAGGTTGTGTTTGGATGTACGTAATGAAATTTTATGTGTTTCAGAGGACAAAATAATTGAAATTTTTTTGAAATTTACTAAATTTTAAGATTTTGCTTCAAGGAGATTAAAGCAATATTTAAAGTTTTGTGATTTGGATTTGGGTATACTGCACAAAATTGCCTTGTGGCTTTTAGGAGTCAAAGAAAATACACCTAATATTTTAAAAGTGGCACTTTATTTATCCCCAGTTTCTAATCAAATATTTATCAATTGTTTTATGTAATTATCAATTTTAACATTATGATCATGCTAAGTTTATGTGGGAGTACATATTATTATCATGTCTTATTTTGTTAGGGGCCAAGTCTGAACTCGACTTCTTCCTTGATTTGCCATAGAAATAGATTGAAAAGGAGAAGAGATTAGAGAGGAGAGAGAGACTAGAGTGACGTTGAAGAGGATTCAGAGAAAGGAGAGGGACTGAACATAGAGATTAAGATAGAAACTTGAACTAATATCTTCCATAATAAGCATAGATAACATTACATTACATTTTATAGATCTTAGCCTTTCTCATAACTAACAACCACCCACTACACAACAAGTTAACAACTTCCCACTACAATCTCCACTACTTCCTCTAAATTCATCCATGTTCCTGACATAGTTGCACATATTTTGTGTTCAAATTAACTTCGCAATGGGGATGGGGCTTAGGTTGTATTTCCGTGTCTTGCAGACCTTTAAGGGTATATTCTGTAATTAATACTTTTAATTTAATATTAAAAGGATACATACTACATGTGATGAAGCCTTGGTAAAAGCAAGGAGAATATGATATTTGCAGATCGCACAATCAGAAAAAGTTAGAAAGATTAAGGTTCTGATGTTCATTTTGTTACTAAATACATAGGAATCTTGGAGGCAACTGAAGTTTGTGTTGTATTGTATCATTTTGTAGAATGATTCTTGGCTATGCTTATCCGCTTATGAATGCTACAAATCTATCAATTGAACAAACCAGAGATTGAGCAACTCCGATTTTGGTGTCAGTACTGGTCAGTTATTCCTCTCACCTTTTATAGGAAAACATATTCTGATACCTTCATTTGTTTCAGGATATTAGTTGCATTGCTAACCGCCATCGAGAGGATTGAGATGCCTCGATTTCATGGTAAATGAAATTCTGTCATATGCTTTATGGGCTTGTATGCTTCTCTTCATATAATAACATTGCAATTTTGTTTTCATGAAGGTTACCAATGTATAATGAAGCAAAATTGGCATTCTTTATATACCTTTGGTGCCCTAAATCTAAGGTACGGAAACTAGAATTTTCTTTTAGTTATTACATGTAATGCTTTGTTTCTCATACCTATTCCTACTTTATTGTTTATTATTTCAGGGAACGAAGTATGTATATGAGGCCTTCTTTAGGCCATTTATGGTGAAACACGAGAGCGAGATTGACCGCAACTTGCTTGAGTTGAGAACCGGGGCTGGGGATGTTGCTGTTATTTATTGGCAAAAGTCTGTTAGTTATGGTCAGACAAGATTTTTTGAAGTTTTGCGGTATGTTGCTTCCCAGTCGAAGACAGAACCACAATCAAGAACAGCTAACCCTGTCCCGGCCTCAAATATTACTAGTAAGAATAGATAGGGCCAAATATGTTGTGTATATATATTTCTTCTATTTAGTATCATAGAATATAACGTAGAAGTTTATTGTGTTTATGTGAGGCCTTTAGAATGTTGCATCACAACCGAAGTCAGAGAAGAGCTAACCCTGTCAGGTCTTCACAAGTAAGGATATATAAGGCCAGTATATACTCTAATTGTAGATTTCTTTTAGCTTATACTTATACATACATTAGGAATTAGAATGTTAAAGAGTCCTGTACTAGCATGTTAAAGAGTCCTGTACATCTGTCATAAAAAATTCTTCTGTACAAGCAACAACAGTGATATGAACTAATTCCATGACTTCTGTGATTTCTTGGTTAAATTACTCTAATTCACTTGATGCGTGTACTTTATCCTCAATGTTGTATATTCTTCCACATTCATAATCTTTCTTTTTTTCTTTTTTTTCCTGATCATGCAATTTGTGAATGTAGATAATTTATGGAAATAGATTCAGTTCGTATCATAAGGGATTTTCCACGAAACATATGCCATATTGCAAAACTAAGAGTCTGTGATCTTGTTGGAGGACTTTTTATTTTTGATCATAATAAAAAAAAAAATTAAGAGCTTTCTCATGTGCTGACTTTTGGACTTCATTGACCAGCACTGCTTTGCACATTGCCAAACTTTTAACAAAAGAAACTTTGACAATTTTAATAAATGGGGATTATTATGAGATAAGGGAGGCCTTTGGCCTCCCCCTCATTATCCCTCCATTTACACCCCCATTATGGTGGTGTAACACCCCATGTAGTGGGGTGACTCTTGGGGTACTCAACCTATTCACATTGTTTAGTATAAATAGATATCATAGGTCTTTGGCCTAGATACTTGCTTCAAACACGTTATCAGCACTGTTTGTTCTTGAATCCCCGAGCCATTAATAAAAATAAATCTCTTTAAGCATTAGGATCCGGGTTCGAAGCGGTGCCTCGACGGATCATTGCAAGGACGCAAAGATTCTACGGATCTTTATTATCGATCTTTCCTAGATTTTGATCTAGAGGTAATTACTATAATCTGAGAATAATATAAGGGTTCCAAACGAAAGAGATCAAAATTACGCTTATGAAAAACAATTTTTGAATAAAATTATATTTTCCATCTCTTATGTGCGGTATTAAATTTAAAATAAAATAAATTTTCATATTTAATAATTACGGAAGGTCCGAGATCGCTCTCGTCGTTAGTAATCTAACCTAACGGTAAAGCGTATGATATGTCTCCTCGTGGCCCATGTAATTATTAAACATTTAGGTTATATCTAATTATCTCGAGATGTTATGCAATTGTTATGCCATTTGCATATATTATTATTCAATTCGTGGATGTTTAAATAAATAATGTTGTGGTTTTGGATCACTGTTTGTCACCAAATTTAAATTCATTGCTTTTTCCTTTCCTTTGAGAGAGAAATTGTAGTGAGGATATAATTGTAATAAGAGTATTTTAATGTCTTTTGTTATCTTTGGACCGCACACTTGAACTTTGGACATTTTTTCTGATGGGCTGATCCACGCAACATGTTTATTTAATTCATTATTATTAATTCATGTTTTTTAAATGCATAGATAACATGGCTAAAATAGCAAGCTGATTTCAAGTCCTTGACGCCGGCAAGAATTATTTGAGTTGGCATGTGGACCAAGTTCCACTTACGTGCTCGTGGCTTATTAGCCACAATTTCACCTCCTCGTAACAATCGCCCCACCGTACGGGTAATGCCGCAAATAATGTTGAGGTTGTCGCTATAAGGATCGTCTCGATATAGATAAGGCGAAAGCCATTATCTACATCGAGACATATTGATCGGACCTCGAAGGTCAATACCTCATCAGAGGACCCAAAGGAATTGTGGACTGCACTTGAGGACCGATACAAGCATCAAAAGATGTGATCCTCCCACGAGCACGCTATGAGTGGGAAAATCTCCGACTTGGACTTTAGTCCGTAGTCGAAGTACAACTCAAGACTTCATAATATCACCTCACCGGTTGTGTGGTGAAGAAGTTTCTGAGGAACGTGTTGGAGAAGACTTACACATCCTTCCACGAAGGATGCAATCCTCATGCAACAAGCATCAGCGAACGAAAGTTCAAATATTACTCAATTGCACTCCACCCTTCTAATGGCGAGCAAAACAGAGAATTGCTTTTGGCCACTATAACCTACCTACAAAGCCTCGCCTTCCTCCCGTAAGCTCACATGTTTTCTTCCCGTATGTAAGAAAAACATGAGGGTAAATTCAACAAAGGGAAAGCCCCTAAGAGGCAGCCGAGGTCCACCCTAACAACAACCCTCCCCAGCAAAGAATAGTGGGAGAAAGAAGAAGTGGAAGAAGAAGACCATCGAAAGCACGCCCATTCCCAAGAAAACTTGAGGACAAATGCCACGATGTGGCATGACCGACATTGGTCCGTAAACCGCCGTGACTAACACCTACAAGATCTGTACTGCTTAGCCTCAAGTCTCATGTTGAAACAAATCGGTGGGAAAGCGCTGCCTACTCGGGCCATCGCCGATGACTTCGAGACGGATGATCTTCTCGACTAGATCCATGTTCTCTTTATATGCATTTAAATTATCATAAAACTTTCATCTTTAGTTCTTTCCTTTCCATGTAATGCACTTTACTTTTCAATAAAGATAGTTATTTTCTTTAGATTAAAGCATTGCATTAATGTTATAGATGAAGTATGAGTGCCTTGTGGACAGTGCTTCGACGCACACAATCCTTCGCGAAAGAAGCTATTTCAATAGCTTATATGATTATGACGATCCCATAATTACGATTTCGGGACTATCTAACATAATAGAAGGATCTGGTGAAGCAATGATATTGCTTCCAAATAAAACGAGACTAATAATAAAAGATGCATTATTCTCTCCGAATTCTAATAGAAACCTCATAAGTTTCAAGGATATTCGATTAAACGGATATCACTTAGAAACCAATGAAATAAATGAGGATGAGTATTTGTATGTAACACGTCAAAAAAATGGTTCAAAAACTGTCTTAGAACGATTCAAGGACTTCTGCTCTATCATACTTATATTCAACCAAGAGAAGTTAACATGATTATGCACCGAAGTGCCAATCATCACCGAAATTTAAACTTTGGCATAACAGATCGGTCACCCAGATCGAATGATGCACCGCATCATGAGCCAATCCAAGGACACAACCCAAGAACCCAAGATTCTTCGTAAGGGTGATTACTCATGTCCGCTTTGTTTCCAAGGTAACCGATCACAGACCTTCCTCGTGAAAGTGGGATTAGAGTCTCCTAGCTTCTGGAGAGAATACATGGGGATATTTGTGGGCCTATTCACCCGCAAGTGGATCATTTAGATACTTTATGGTACTTATAGATGCATCAACCAAGTGGTCTTACGCGGTGCCTTTTGTCCACTCGCAACTTAGCTTTTCCAAAGCTATTGGCACAAATTATTAAGTTGCGGGCTCATTTCCGATAATCAAATCAAGAAATTACGCTTGATAATGCGGAGAATTCACTTCACAAGTCTTTCAAGACTATTGCCGAAAGCAACCGGCATCGGTTGAACATCCCGTAGCACATGTTCACACCCGAACAGGTTAGCGTAATCTCTAATTAAGAGATTGCAATGGATTGCTCGTCCATTGTTGATGCAATCACGCTGTTCGTTGAGGCTTGGGGTCATGCCATATTGCATGCCGCATCGCTTATCAGAATACGGCCCTCTGGTGGCCATATTTTGTCGCCAATGCAGCTTGCTTATGGTGCACCTCCGAATATCTCACATTTGAGAGTGTTTGGTTGTGCAGTTTACGTCCCCATTGCTCCTCCACAAAGGACCAAAATGGGTCCACAAAGTCGTTTGGGTATCTATATAGGGTTTGATTCGCCCTCTATAATAAGATACCTAGAACCCAAGACGGGTGACGCATTTAGAGCACGTCTTGATGATTGTGAATTTGTTGAGGATTCATTCCCTAAACTTGGCACACACCCGCAAAGCCCGACGATTCTAAGAACATTTCTCGACACCAAGACTTTGTCTCATTATGATCCGCGTACTAATCAATGTGAAGATGAGATCCTGAAGATCCTTCATCTTCAGCATACAGTACATTTACTTCCAGATAAATTCACTGACAAACTTAAGATTGTCGATCACACGCCCTATCATTAACACCCGCCTAGGATTGACATCCCCAAAGATGGATACAATCCGCCGGCAGCAGAAATGGCTGTACCTCAATTGAAAAGAGGACGCCCACCAGTTTCGAAGGACAAAGTCCCTCGTAAAAGAAAAAATCCTGGAGAAATAAAGATGAACCCAACACGATGCCGAGTCGCATCAGCCAGCCTACTCACCCTCCTAGATTCCCCTCAAGAGGAACCAATAGAGAAACATCATTAAATTTTGTAATGCATCGGGAGGTAATCGACAGCACACTGCCGACGATTTACTTTGCGTTCGATATTGCCGTTCACGTCACTGAATACGACGATGACATCGAACCACGGTCTCTAGCGGAATGTAAACGCAGAGATGATTGGCCAAAGTGGAACGAGGCAATAGGAGTAGAGTGAACTCCCTCTTGAAACGCGAAAGTCTTTGGACCAAGAGTCCAAACACCAAGGTGTAAAACCCGTGGGATATAAGGGTCTTCATCAAAAAGAAATGAAAACAACGAGGTTGTGCGCTACAAAGCACGACTTGTAGCGCAAGGTTTTTCCCAAAGACCGGAATAGACTATGAAAAACATACTCCTGTTATGGATGGGAATACTTTCCATTCCTTATAAGCCTCTCATCTCTCGAAAGGCCTAGATATGCACTCATGGACGCTTGGATCACAGATCTATATGGCAATATCGATAAAGATATCTATATGAAAATCCTCAAGGATATAAAATTCCACCGAGATAGCGAGATAGACCTCGGACGCCTATTCATTAGGCTTCAAAGATCATTATATGGTCTTAAGCAATCGGGAAAATGTGGTATAACAGACTAGTGAGTTCCTTGCTACGCAGGATTCAAAATGATAAAGTCCGCCTGTATCTTTATAAAAAGATCAGAACAGGATTCGTTATAGTCGCCGCCTATGTCGATTTACATAAACCTCATTCGAATATCTCCTAAAAGATATAAAAGATCACAAGATAAAGATATCAGACAATAATAACATAGTTTCAAAGCTCAATCAACATTTAATCAATTCTAAATAATGTCATACAAAAATATTCATGTCACAACTAGAATTAGTTAATAGTATCAAGTTCAGCTAGCCTCAAAAGAACTTCTAATACAAAATATCTAGATTCTAAACCATTGATTGATAATTACATAATCTTTAAGCTTCATCATCATTGTCATCAAAGAGATTTGCATCCTCCAAATCTTCCGCACCAAAAGAATAAATATTATTAGTAGATGATATGGCACTACATTATTCAACAAAATAAAATAGAAAAGATCTACATGTTGCAATAAAAATAGAAAATATCAATGTGTACTTTGTAATTGAACTAGTCAGAATATTTCTACATTATTTATCTCTAATAAAAGAATAATTTATTCTAGTTTTATTCAAAACATCCCTTCATGATAGTCTTGGGATTCAATACAAGTTCCACTGAGATGAATGAATATGAACAGAAAACAAAATTGAGAACAAAAAAATTGAACTTAGCTGTTTTTCAATTGAGACATCAGTCCATTCCAAGTAAGTGAAAGGAGCTAAGCGTGCATTGCGAGCCAAAGTTCCCAAGTATGAACTTAGCTGTTTTGCATTTTTCTCCCCAATCGGCTGGCCAAGATGATTCAATGTTACATGTTTCCGCTCTTCCTTGCTTATTCCAATGAGACTGAGACACCTAGTAACTCCTCTAGTCTTCTTCTCAATAAGACCTATTCAATAGCGAAGGAAAAAAAATTAGAGGGCAACTTGAAACTTCCTTTTTTGACTTTCAACTATGTGTTGTCAAACAAAAAAATTGATCAATTACTAGTCAATCTTATTCATTCAAACCAATCTCTTTGCTAATAAATAGGAGGACTTTCATGTGACGATAGTTGATATCAAATAAAATAGACTGAGATTATGTCATAATTTCTCATGATAAAACTGCTTAAAAATAGGAATATGTAATGAGGAACAGATTATAATATGCTCTAGATGTAGTGCCAAAAACTTAAAATATTAAACGCTTACCTGTAATATTTACAGTTTCATTTGTTGGGACAACTTGTAATTCTTTACTGGAACATGACTGATGTACTCCATTATCAATGGAGGCTTGTTGCACTCCAGACTCTACTTGTGTTGGATCTGTACCACAATGTAATTTAGCTATACTAGGAACAAAATCTTTTACTTGGGCTTGATTTGTCACACAACCAGATTCTTTTTCTGGAGTTCGTCTACTTCTCCTTGTATTGCCGGCAATCTGATATTGTTGAATCAAGTTAGCAAGTTGGCAATCTACAACCTTTGGTGTTGTCGATGCGTGGCTGAGGTGAAGACTGAGAATAAGGTGGTTGACTGTAGTTGAAGGCTAAGAACAAGCTTCGCTAGCAGCTGCTACATGAGAATGTAAGGCTTGACTATAGTATAATGGCTGAGAGTAAGCTTGGCTAGGGGCTGTTGGCAGAGAATTACCTTGGTGAGGTTGCGTTGATTGTTGTTTAAGATATTCAGCCATAGTTTTGGGTGCATTGAGTTTCCTCTTTTTTTTTGTAGTTTGAAGTTGCTGACATAAATAAACAAAAGAAGAAAATTAACCTAGAGTAAAAGGAACATAAAGAAATTAATAAGAAAATACTTATGGATTGTTTACCTTGAACTTGTAGGATGACAAGTCTTTGCTAAGAAGATCTTCATCACAAACACAATTTGCCTCATCATGCTCACTATCACAATCAACTTCCTCTTCTTGTTCTGGTATGTAAGCCACATCGCCATCATCAACATTTCTCATGGTTGCTTTCTTTTTGGCTTTCTATTATTCATATTCACCAACTTAATCTTTGTCAATCCCAATTTTTCCAACTCTACATTGTTTATGCAATGTTCAAGAGCCTAGTTTCTCATATAGGGCCACTTGTTGGTCATTAATCACTTTGCTCATTGTTCCTGATAACCAAGAAAGAAATAAGCAAGTCAGTTTACATAAAAAAGGAAAATGCCATAAATATACAAATCACAATAACAAATCAATATTATACATCAATAACTCCTTTATAGATTTCAAACACTTGTTGCACTTTCATTTACTAGTCATTCAAAGTGTTTTACAATATATAAAAAGATGAAAACAATGGATAAATAAAGGAAAAACAAACAACAATAAAATTACTAATATATAACTGACCTGGAGTCATCTTCTTCCATTAAGTATAAATCCCTTGGAGTTATCGCAATAACATTGTTAGTTATTATTTTGGTTATTTAGTATTTAAGTATGCATGATTTATTGTGGATCTAAGATTGCAATCTTTTTTTTTTTTTAAATATATTTAATTCATATTTTTATCAATTATTTAAATAAATAATTTAAAATAGCAAACGCTTAGGTGCTTCTTGTATGACGCCTAGGCATCTAGGGCCGGCCGCTCAAACGCTTGTCCGCCTAGCTATTCTCAGAATATTGCTACTCCAAGGGTCTATAGACACGGGATTATATTTAAGGGTGGGTCTCCCACCTTAATTGGTTATTCGGATGCGTGTTACAGTTCGATCCCACACCGAAATCACAAACCGGATTTGTGTTTACATTCGTAATATGACCATCTCCCGGAGGTCTCATCAAGCAAACCATCAGGTAGCAATCTCATCCAACCATTCAACTCCTCGCGATTCATGAAACCAAAGAAGAATGTGTTTGGCTTCGCTCATCATTCAAGATATCTTTGTGTCTCACCAAACCGTGACCTTGAGCCAACTACTATATTTGAAGACAACGTGCTGCTCAACTTCAGCCGCTTCATCAAGGGTGACAAGACGGGCACATATCTCCCAAGTTCTTCTCGACGCACGATCTTCAAGAGGAGAAACAAGTTAAAGTACATCGATCCAATCATGTAATAATTTAGCCGACTTGTTCACTAAGGCTCTAGATGTATAAAACTTGTAAAAGGAATAGGATGAGACATCCGAAAGACCTACAAGCACTAAGCTCTATGGTTCGGGGAGTAACCTATGGGTTGTACTTTTTCTTAGGATGATGGTTTTTCCCATCGGTTTTCCACAGCCTAAGGTTTTAACGAGGCAAACAAGTTTACTCGATCCAATAGTATCCACCCCATTAGCTACTTAACCTGAAGTGTTCATAAGCTAAACCCAAGGTAATGGATGGATAAGGAGTATTATGATAAGGAGGCCTTTGGCCTCCCCTCATTATCCCTCCATTTACACCCCATTATGGTGTAACACCCCATGTAGTGGGGTGACTCTTGGGGTACTCAACCTATTCACATTGTTTAGTATAAATAGATATCATAGGTCTTTGGCCTAGATACTTGCTTCAAACAGGGATAATAAGTAAATTGATTTTATATTTTCTTTTTGCTAAATGTCCGATTACCGTTCCAACCTCTGTTTTGATTTTATTTTAACTCCGCACTTATTTTCATATTATTTGGTTACTCCAAATCAACTTTTAAATGTTGTAAAATCCAAAATGAAGGGAATGTACATATTAACTGATGTCTTTGAGTTTATATGGAATTAACAATAAAAAGAGATAATGCACATTAAAGGGAAAATTAAGAAAAATGTATGAACAATTAGTAAATAGAAAGGTCAAGATGGGTTTTCATAATGACAAAATATTAACAAACAAAAGAAAACCTTTGAATCTTACACTACCATAGCTAATGAGAAAGGGTAACAAGAAAAAGAGATAGAGGAGGCATATGTGTTTGCTTGAGATTCATGTAATAAATTAATAAACTAATGTGCTAGTTTACCTTATTTCCAACTTTTGCCAGTCAAAGTCTGTGCCATGAAAGAGTTATAATAACATTGTAGAGATTTTCGTTCATGGAATCTTGAATGTAAAACACTTGTTGCACTTGAGATCTGAACACAAAGGGATCATTTTTGTATACTGGTTTTGTGAAATCAACAATTGGAAGGTTATATTCATCCCTCGTTTCATCAAACCAGTCACATTTAAATAATGTGACCTTAAAATGCCCATAATAATTAAGTTCAATGATATCTGTCAAGACTCCATAATAGGTTACATCTCCGTCCACGGATTTTGATCCCTAGAACTTGAAAAACTTCCTGTTAGCGAAGTCACAACAACACCACTATTTTGGGTTCGTTTTCCTATATCATGTTCTTTTATGCAAAACCTGAAACCATTTACTATAAAGCCGGTAAACTTTTTGTCGATTCAGGTCCCGAGATAGCCATTTAATATCTTCTGATACTTGTTCCCTCCTAACACGATCTTCAAACCATTCATGGAATTCTAAACTATGACTCTGTGCTCTAGCCCATGTTGTTGTGTTTCTCCTTCTAGGATGTCTTTCAATCAACTCTTTATGTTCACTACACATTGAATCATGCATACATTAAATTAAGTTATAAATCAAATTGCAACATATATAATTTTAAAACTTTCATATATTAAAGGAAATTACTTACTCCAAATAGGGTTTAATGGCATCACAATTAAATAGCACATATAGATGTGCAACCCAATTTTGATTATCCAGTTCAACCACTTCAGTTTTTCCAAGAGGATGACCTATTTTAGGGAAAAGGGTGACCCTTGTGATTGAACATCAATAATATCCACCTCTTATCCATCATGCATGCAAAGAAAAATCACTGAAACAAAGCAAACCACAACACTTAGTTCACTCTCCTAAATTCCTAATCGAAGTAGAAGCTGCAATTGACTAAATAAAACTCAAAAACTCTTCAAAAGAACTGTACAAAATAGCTCAAAACTTTGCTATATACAGCAGGTCTGGCATGTTTAGTATGTCAAACTACAAATGAAATAAGCATATTTCTATTTCAATACAAAAAATCATAGCAGTTATACCAGAAGCCATTTAGAGTAAATCACATGGCTGTAAATGTATTCACGGAGAAGTATTCAAGCTGAATGAAATTGAGCACATGAAAATTAGAGGATGCAAATGAGACCAGAAAGGTTTTAAGAGAAGATTATAGGAGCAGATTAAGAAATCATGAAGTGTCTAGTTGGAGGATCAGTAATAAGAGATCTCTGAAGTTTAAACCCAATATTTTCTAATGAATCAGAAACTAGAGTTGAGTAACATATGTCCAAGATTCCCGATGGAATTACAATTCCTTCTAATTAATCATCTAATTGAAGATAAAAGCCAAAATCAATTAACTAATCTCTTATTGTTCAAACCAAATGAAGCGAATCTCCAAAAAATATGATGAAAACTTTAGTATATACCCATATAGAAAATGTACTCAAGAAGCAAATAGAAAAACAACCTTTTCACATAATCTCCTTCCTTTTTATCTCATCCTTTGAAGTTTATTTATTTTCCATTTTAAATTTACTATTATAGCTTTAAGCATAATTTAAAAAAAAAAAAAAGAAAGAAAATAGATAGAAGGAGAAGAAAGGCAAAGAGGGATACCTTCGGATGGCTGTGAAGGAACAATATCTTGAAGAAAGCTGGCGCGATTTAGAAGGAGCAGGCGGAGTTGATTGAGAAATTAGGGAAAGAGAAGGAGCCGACGGTGTTGATAGAGAATTTAGGGAAGAGGGAGGAGAATTGGATGAAATAGGGTTTGGTGAGGGAAATAGGATTTTTTATTTATTTTGGTTTAAGCGGTAGTGTTCAATAACTGAGCGCGTGTATTTTCACTTCGCGCCCACCTGTTTTACATTTGGTGCGTTTTTCCTCCCTTTTTTAAATTTTCTAAATAAATAATATGGAACTTAGTATCATATTAATATGGTTTGAGTCGGTGTCAATATATATCTCTAATTAACTTGAACATCCGTAATTACATTGACATTATTTGTTTAATAATGTTTAAAACTCATAATTTTCAATTAGATATATGAGTTACGAATAGGTTACTTTGCACCTAATGAGCAATTATCAAGTGTCATTAGTGTCTAGTAATCAGCTCCTAATCCAAATTAAATGAGGACCAAGCCTCACTTGCACTACTAATAAATAAAGAACTATAGGTCATCTCTCAAATCCTAGTCTTACCTCTCTAACATC
>WHSE01000437.1:0-16910 GCA_012295165.1 Asparagus setaceus | reverse complement strand
TTTAAATTAAAAAATTTTAAAACTAATTGAAATGTAAAATATGTATTAATCAAAAGATAATCAATCATCAATGATATATTAAGAATAATACTTGAATTGAGATTATTAAATACCTCAAACTATGTTTTAGTTAAACCTATAAATTTAGGATCAAAATTTTCAATAACCATCTTTAAACTTGCAGACGTGTAACCCTCGAAATAGCAACATAGAGGGTAAAAACAGGAGAGGGCAAAAACAACCCAGCATGTTTGAGTGTTTGTTCGTGACTTTACTTGATTGTCATAGCAAAGCAAATATTTATGGAAAACTGTCTCCGGTTCATTATGAATGGAAATTTGCTATTTGATGGTGTTATAACAATTTTAGGGAAAACATTCTTGCAACTAACTATCTCGGCCTCTATAACCCATTTTAACAATTAGTGACCACCATATGCCACTTAGAATTTTTAATACTAGACGGATCAAACTGGACGGAATTTTCCGTCTAGTTTGTCCAGTCACCTCTAGCCCCAACCCTAACCCCAACCCTAACCCTAACCCTAACCCTAACCCTAACCCTAACCCCAACCCCCACTCTAAAGCCCAACCCCCAACCCTCACCCAAACCCCAACCCAAACACCCAGCCCCCAACCCAAACCCAACCCCAATCCTAACTTTAATCCTAACTCCCAAACCCCACCCCAGCCCTAACCCCAACTCCTGCCCCGCCCTAGCCCCAACTCCCAACCCTCCCCAACTCCCTACTCTAGCCCTAGCCCCATTCCCAACCCTAACCCCATTCCCCCAACCCTAACCCTCAACCCTAACCCTAACCCTAACCCAAACCCAAACCCTAACCCCAACCCCAACCCCAACCCCAATGCTAACCCCAGCTCCCAGCTCCTAACCCTAGCCTTGTCCCAACCTCCCACCCCGCCCAGCCCCATTCCCCACCCCCAACCCTAATCCAAACCCTATCCTGCCCATAACCCTAACTCCCAACCCTAACCTATCCCTAACTCAACCTCTGCTTCAACCCTAACTCCCAAACCCAATCCTAACCCAACTCCCCAAACCTCCAACCCCTAACCCCAACCCCAACCCAAACCCCAAATCCCAAACCCAACCCCAACCCTACCCCTAACCCCAACCCCAACCACAACCCCAACCCTAACGCTTAACCCTAGCTCCCAACCTCAGCTCTAACACTCTGCCCAGCCCTAGCCCTAGCCCCTGCCCGAACTCCTAGCCTAACCCTATTCCCCACCTAACCCTAACCCTAACTCCTAAATTTCACTCCTTGCCCTAACCCCAAGCCTCAACCCTAGCCCCAGCCCTAACCCCAACCTCCCAACCTCTACCCTAACCCTCAACCCTACTGCTAACCTCCTAGCCCCAGCTCCTAATCCAGCCTTAGTCCCAACCTCCTAACCCTAGCCTCAGCCCGACATCATCCCTAACCTAACCCCATCCCTCACCCCTAAACCTAACCTCCCAATCCTAACCCTATCCCTAACTCAACCTCGCCTCTAACCCTAACCTCAAATCCTAACCCCAACCCCTAACCCACCCCCTAACCCTAACCCCAACCAAAACCCAAATCCCAAACCCAACCCCAACCCCACCCCAACCCCAACCCCAACCCCAACCCTAACCCCAACGCCAGCCCCAGCCCAAAACCCTAGCCTTAACACTCCTGCCTCCAAACCTCCTAGCCTCCCTAGCTCCTAGTCTCCAAACTCCTACCTAACCCTAACTCCTAGCCCTAACCCTAACCCAAACCCCAGCTCATGCCCAGCCCCTAACTCCCAAGACTCCAACCCTAGCCTCAGCTCCTAACTCCCAACTCCCAACCCCTAGCCCTAGCTCTAACTCCCAGCCCCAGCCACAACCCCAACCCCCCAGCCCCGCCCTATTCCCAACCCCAACCCTAGCTCCCAACCCCAACCCCAGCCCAACCCTAACCCCCAGCCTCCAACCCAACCCCAAACCCCAACCCAAACCCCAAACCCAACCTCCCCAACCCCCAAACCTCCCAACACAAACTCCCAACCCTAACCCAAACCCCCACCAACCCTAATCCTAACCCCATCCTAACTTGCCCTAACTGTAGTCTCCAAGTCCCCTAGCCCTAACCCTAACCCTATCCCTCCCCAGAATCCTAGCTTCTAACTCCTAGCTCCTAGTCCTAAGTAACCCAAACTCAAATTAGCCTAATTCTCCCAAACCTAACCCCACCCTAAATCTTACTCCTAACCCTAGCCACAAATTTCTAACCCTAGCCCCAACCTAATCCCTAACCCTAACCCTAACCCTAACCCTAACTCCCAACCCCAACCCTAACACCTAAACCTAACCCTAACCCCAACTCCCACCCTAACCCTAACGCCAACCCTAGCCTCCTAGCTCCTAACCCTATCCCTCCCTAGCCTTAACTCCTTGCCCTAACTCCCAGCCCCAACCCTAACCCAAACCCCAACCCAAACCCCAAACCCAACCCCCCAACCCCAACCCCAACCCAAACCCCAACCCTAACCCAAACCCCCTCCTAACCCACCACTCAACCTAACCCCTAACGCCAACTCCAGCTCCTAACAGAAGTCCTAGCCCTAGCCCTAACTCCTAACCCTATCCCCACCAGAACCCCAGCTCCTAACTCCTAGTCCTAGCCCTAGCCCTAACCCAAACCCCAAACCCTACATTTAAACCTAACCCTAACCCCAACTCCCACTCCTAACCTAACGCCAACCCAGCCCCAGCTCCTAACCCTATCCCTAGCCTTAACCCTTTCCCCTAACTCCCAACCCTACCTCTAAAGCCCTAACCCCAAACCATAATCCTAGCACTAACCCTACCCCAACCCTAGCCCTAGCCCTAACCCTAACCATATCCTAGCACTAACCCTACCCCAACCCCTAGCCCCAACTTAGCCCCAACCCCAACCTAACTCCTAGCCCAAGCCCTATTCCTAACCCCAACCCTAACCCAAACCCTAACCCCAACCCAAACAACAACAACCCCAACCCAAATTTCTAGTCCTAACTCCCAACCTTAACCCAAACACTAACCCCTACCCCAACCTCAACCCAAACCCTAACCCTAACCCCAATCCTAACCCTAACCCTAACCCTAATACTACCCTAACGTAACCCTAGGCCCAGCGCTAGACCTAACCCTAACCCCAGTTCTAGCCCTAGCCCTAGCCCAAATCGTAGCCTAAGCCCTAACGCTAGCCCTAACCCTAGCTCTAGCTCTAACCCCAGCCCTAACCCTAGCCCCAGCCCCAACCCTAACTCAGCCCTGCACTCTAATCCTAACTCCTACTCCCTAACCCTAGCTCCAAACCCATAACCAAAACCCAAACCCGAGCCCCAACCCTAACCCTAACCCTAACTCTAACCCTAACCCAAACCCCAACCCCAACCCCAAATCTAATGCTAATCCTAGCACAAACCCTAGCCCTAGCCCTAGCCGTAACCTTATTCCTAGTCCTAACCCTAGCCCTAGCCTTAGCTCCACCAATTCTAGCCTCAGCTCCCAACCCTAACTCCCCAGCCCTAGCCCTCTCCTCCTAACACTAACCCTAACCCAGCCTCCCACTCCCCTAACCCAAACCCCAACCCAAACCCTAGCCCGAACTCTAACCCTAACCATAAACCCAACCCCAAACTCCCCGCCCTAACCCTAACCCTAACCCTAACCCCAACTCAAAGCCCAACCCCAACCCTCACCCAAACCCCAACCTAAACTCCAGCCCCAACCCCAAACTCCCCAACCCCAACCCAAACTTGAACCCAACCCAAACCCAAATCCCAGCCCTAGCCCCAACCCCAGCCCCAACCCTACCTACCCAGCCCTATTCTAACCTAACCCCCAACCCAAACCCCAACCCTCACCCTAACCCCATTCCCAACCCCAACCCCAGCCCCAGCCTCTAACCCTAACCCTAACTCTAACCCTAACCCAAACCCCAACCCCAACCCCAAATCTAATGCTAACCTAGCACAAACCCTAGCCCCAGCTCCCAGCCAACCTTATTCCTAGTCCTAACCCCTGTGCCTCTAGCCTTAGCTCCAAACTCAATTTAGCTCCTAGCTCCTAACTGCACTCCTAGCCCTAGCCCTCTTCCTAACACTAACCCTAACCTGAGCCCCAGCCCTAACCCAAACCCCAACCCAAACCCTAGCCCGAACCCTAACCCTAACCATAAACCTAACCCAAACTCCTGCCCTAACCCTAACCCTAACCCTAACCCCAACTCAAAGCCCAACCCCAACCCTCACCCAAACCCCAACCGCAACCGCAGCCCCAACCCAAACCCCAACCCAAATCCAAACTTGAACCCTAACCCCAACCCAAATCCTAGCCCTAGCCCTAACCCTAGCCCCAACCCTTACTCTAGCCCTAGCCCTATTCCTAACCCTAACCCCAACCCAAACCCAACCCTCACCCTAACCCCATTCCCCAACCCCAACCCCAACCCTCCTAACCCTAACCCTAACCACCAAACCCCCAACCCTAACCCCAACCCTAACCCCAACCCCAACTCCCAACCCCAACCCTAACCCTAACCCCAAACCCCTACTGCTAACCCTAGCTCTAGCCCTCTAACCCTAGCCTTAGTCCCCCAATCCAACCTCCCAGCCCTATTCATTTCACTCCTAACCCTAACCCTAACCCTATCCCTAACCCTAACCTCAACCTCTAACCCTAACCCTATCCCTAACTCAACCCTTGCCCCACCCCAACCCCACCGCATCCTAAACCCAACCCCAAACCTAGCCCTAACCCTAACCCCAACCTAAACCAAAATCCCAAACCCAACCCTAACCCTACCCCTACCCCCTAACCCCAACCCCAACCCCAACCCCAACCCTAACCCTAACGCCAACCCTAGCACTTACCCTAGCCTTAACACTTGCCCAAGCCCTAGCCCTAGCCCTAGCCCGAATCCCAGCCCTAACCCTATTCCTAGCCCTAACCCTAACCCTAACCCTAGCCCTTACCCTGCCCTAACCCAAGCCCTAACCCTAGCCCTAGCCCTAACCCTAACCCTAACCCTAGCCCTAGCTCTAACCCTAGCCCTAGTCCCAACCTCCCAAACTCCAGCTCCTGCCTATTCTAACCCTCCTAACCCCAGCTCCCAACCCTAACTCCAACCCTAACCCTAACTCCCACCAATCCCAAACCTCCCAAACCCAACCCCAGCCCCAAACTCTAACACAAACCCCAACCCAAACCCCAACCCAAACCCCAATCCTAACCCAAACCCCCCACCCCAACCCCAACCCTAACCCTAACGCTTAACCAGTCCTAACCAGAGTCCCAGCCCCTAGCCCCTCACCCAAACCCTATCCCCACCAGAACCCCCAGCCCCAACCTCTAGCTCCTAGCTCCTAACCCAAACCCCAAGCTCGCCCACCCCTAAACCCACCCAACCCTAACCCCACCCTAACTCCCACAACCTAACCCCAACCTCCCAAATTCCCTATCCCCCCAACCTAACCCCAACCCCAACCCCAGCTCCCAGCCCCATCACAACCCCAACTCCCAGCCCCCGCCCCATTCCTCCCAACCCTAACCCCAGCCCCCAACTCCCAACCTGCCCCAACCCTAACCCCAGCCAACCCCTAACCCAAACCCCAACCCAACCCCACCCCAAACCTCAACCCAAACCCCAACCCCAACCCAAACCTAACCAGAACTCCAAACCCTCTCCCAACCCTAACCCTAACCCTAACCCTAACGCTAACCTAAGCTCCTAACAATTCCTAGCTCCTAGCTCCTAGCTCCTAACTCCCTTTATCCTCCCAACCAAATTCTCTAACCCCTAACCTCAGCTCCCAGTCCCTAACCCAAACCTCAAGCCCTAGCCACTTCCTAAACCCCAACACTCAACCCTAAACCTACTCCTAACCCTAGCCACCCTAACTCCTAGCTCCCAACCCTATCCCAGCCCTAACCTAACCCTAACCTCCAACCCCAACCCCAACCCCTAACCCAAACCTAACCCTAACCCAAACTCCCACTCCTCCCAACCCTAATGCTAACCCCAGCCCTAGCCCTACCCTATCCCTAGCCTTAACCTTGCCCTAACCCCAACTCCTAGCCTAGCTCCTAACCTCCCCATAATCCTAAGCACTAACCCTAACCCCAACCCTAGCTCCCTCACTCCTAGCCCCAAAATTTCAACCCTAACTCTAGCCCTAGCCCTATTCCTAACTCCTAACCTCTAACTCCTAACTCCAACTCCAAACCACAACCCCAACCCCAAATTCTAGTCCCTAACTCCCAACCGTGAACCCAAACCCTAACCCCAATCCCAACCTCAACCCAAACCCTAACCCTAACACCAACCTAACCCTAACCCTAACTCCATTACTACCCTAACATAACCCTAGCCCAAAATTTCTAGACTCCAACCCCTAACCCTCAGCCTTAGCCCTAGCCCTAGCCTCCAACTGCCTGCCCCAACCCAGCTCCCAACTCCTAGCTCCCAGCCCTAACACCACCTCTAACCTAAGCTCCCCAAACCCCAACCCTAACTCTAGCCTCCTCACCACCTAACCTCTAACCCCAACCCTAGCCCCAAACCTCAACCAAAACCCAAACCCCAGCCTCCCAACCCTAACCCTAACCCTAACTCTAACCCCAACTCCAACCCCCAACCCCAACCCCACCCACGCTAACCCTAGCCCAAAACCTCAGCCCCAGCCTCTAGCCAGAATCCCATTCCTATCCCTAACCCAAACTTCAGCCTTAGCTCACTCCAGCCCCTAGCCCCAACTGCATCCTAGCTCCTCCTAGCCCCTTTCCTACCACTAACCCTAACCTCAGCCCCTAAAACCCTAACCCAAACTCCCAACTCCAACCCTAGTCTAACCCTAACCCTAACCATAAACCTAACCCAAACTCCTCGCCTCCCAACCCCCAACCCTAACCCTAACCCTAACCCCAACTCAAAGCCCAACCCCAACCTCACCTAAACCCAACCCAAGAACTCCAGCCCCAACCCAAACTCCCCAACCTAAATCCAAACTTCAACCCTAACCCCAACCCAAATCCTAGCTCCCACCCTAACCCTACCAACCCTCTCTAGCCCTAGTCCTATTCCTAACCCTAACCCCAACCCAAACCCAACCCTCACCCTAACCCTTTCTCCAACCCGAACCCGAGCCCTAGCTCTAACCCTAAACCCAGCCCAAACCCAAACCCTAACACTAACCCCAACCCCAACCCTAACCCTAACCCTAACCATAACCCTAATGCCAACCCCAGCTCCCAGCTCCCAACCCTAGCCTTAGTCCCAACCCAAACTCGCCCCAGCCCTCTCGACCCTAACCCTAACCCTAACTCCCATCCCCAACCCCTCTAACCCTAACCCCAACCCTAACCCTATCCCTAACCTCAACTCCTTGCCCTAACCCTAACCCTCACCAGAATCCTAAACCCAACTCAAACACAAACTCTAACCCTAACCCCAACCTAAACCCAATCCCAAACCCAACCCCAACCCTACCCCTAACCTAACCCCAACCCCAACCCCAATCCTAACACCTAACCCCTACCCTAACCCTAGCTTTAACATTCTGCTTAAGTCCTAGCTCCCTAGCCTCCAACCCCAACTCCCTAACCAGATTCCTAGCTCTATCCCTAACCCTAAACCTAGCTCCCTTGCCCTTGCTCCCAACCTGCCCCAACCAAGCTCCTAGCCCCCAACCCCAACCCCAACCCCAGCCAAGTTAACCCCAGCTCCTAGTCCCAACCCAAACTCTAGCCCGGGCCCTATTCCTAACCCTAACCCTAGCCCCAACCCTAACCTGAACCCTAACCCTAATCCCAGCTCTAACCCTAACCCAAACCCCAACCCAAACCCAAACCCAACCCCAGCCCAAACCCTAACACAAACCCTAACCCCAACCCCAACCCAAACCCCAACCCCAACCCTAACCCAAACCCCGACCCCAACCCCAACCCTAACCCTAATGCTAACCCAAGCCCTAACCATAGTCCTAGCCCTAGCCCAAACCCTAACCCTATCCCCCACCCAGAACCCCAGCCCCCTAATCCCAGCTCCTAGCCCTAGCTCCTAACCCAAACTCAAGCCCCAGCCCAATTCTTAAACCTAACCCTAACCCTAACCCTTACCCTAACCCTAGCCACAGCCTTAACCCTAGCCCCAACCCTATCCCCAGCCCTAACCCTAACCCCAACCCTAACCCAAACCCTAACCCCAACCCCAATCCTAACAATAAACCTAACCCTAACCCCAACTACGACCCTAACCCTAGCGCTTACCCTAGTCCTAGCCCTAGCCCTAACCCGAGCCATAACCCTTGCCTTAACCCCAAAACTAGCCCTAGCCCCAACCCCAGCCATAATCCTAGCAGTAACCCTACCCCAACCCCTAGCCCTGACCCTAGCCTCAGCCCAACCCTAACTCTAGCCCTAGCCCTATTCCTAACCCCAGCCCTAACCCTAACCCTAACCCCAACCCAAACCACAACCCCAACCCTAGCCCTAGTCCTAACCCCAATCGTAACCCAAACCCAAACCCTAACCCCAACCCCAACCTCAACCCAAACCCAAAGCCTAACCCCAATCCTAACACTAACCCTAACCCTAACCCTAATACTACCCTAACATAACCCTAGGCCCAGCCCTGGACCTAACACTAACCCCAGCCCTAACCCTAGCCCTAGCTCAAATCGTAGCCCTAGCCCTAACACTAGCCGTAACCCTAGCCCCCAACCCCAACTCCAACTCCTAACTCCTAGCTCCCAAAATTTCTACCAATAGCCTAGCTCCCAACTCCCAACTCTAGCCCCAAATTCTATTCCTAACCCTAACCCTAGCCCCAGCCCTAAACAAAACCCAAACCCAAGCCCCAACCCTAACCCCAGCCCTAATCCAAACCCCAACCCCAACCCCAATCCAAACACCAACACTAACCCTAACCCCAACCCCAACCCCAAACCTAACGCTAACCCTAGCCCCCAACCCTGCCCTAGCTCTGCCGAACCTTATTCCAAGCCCTAACCCCAAAATTTCTAGCCTTAGCCCCAAATTCACTCTAGCTCTTAGTCCTAACCCCAGCCTCTAGCTCCTAACCGAATCCTAGCCCTAGCCCTCTTCCTAACACTAACCCTAACCTGAGCCCCAGCCCTAACCCAAACCCCAACCCTAACCCTAGCCCCAACCCTAACCCTAGCCAAAACCCTAACCCTAACCCTAAACCTAACCCAAACTCCTGCCCTAACCCTAACCCTAACCCCAACCCCAACTCAAAGCCTAACCCCAACCCTCACCCAAACCCCAACCGCAACCGCAGCCCCAACCCAAACCCCAACCCAAATCCTAACTTGAACCCTAACTGAAACCCTAACCCTAGCCCTAGCCCTAACCCTAACACAAGCCCAAACCCTAGCCCTAGCCCTAACCCTAGCCCGAACCCTTACTCTAGCCCTAGCCCTATTCCTAACCCTAACCCCAACCCCAACCCCAACCCTCACCCTAACCCTATCTCCAACCCGAACCCGAGCTCTAGCCCTAACCCTAACCCCAGCCCAAACCCTAACCCTAACCCCGACCCCAACCCCAACCCTAACCCTAACCCTAACTCCTAACTCCTAACCCCAAGCTCCCAGCCCTAGCCCTAACCCAAGCCTTAGTCCCAACTCCTAACCTCCGCCCTAACCATTCCTAACCCTAACCCTAACCATAACCATATCCCCTCTAACCCCCAACCCTAACTCCTAGCCCTAACTCCCAGCCCTCGCCCTAACCCTAACCTCAGCCGCACTTTAAACCCAACCCCAAAACCTCTAACCCAACTCCCCAACGTGAACCCAAATCCCAAACCCAACCCCAACCCTACCCCCCTACTCCTAACCCCAACCCCAACCCCAACCCTAACGCCAACCCTAGCACCCAACCCCTAGCCTTAACACTCCTGCTCCAAGCCCTAGCCCTAGCTCCTCATTCCCAACCCCAACTCTAACCCTATTCCCAACCCTAACCCTACTCCCAACTCCTACTCCTTGCCCCAACCTGCCTCCCAACCCCAGCCCCAGCCCTAACTCCCAACCCTAACCTCAGCCCAGCTCTAACTCCTAGCCCTGTCCCAACCCCAACTCCTAGCCCTGCCCCATTCCTAACCCTAACCCCAACCCCAACCCTAACCTCAACCCTAACCCCAAACCCAGCCCTAACCCTAACCCCAACCCAAACCCAAATCCCAAACCCAACCCTAACCCTACCCCTAACCCTAACCCCAACCCCAACCCCAACCCTAACGCTAACCCTAGCACTAACCCTAGCCTTAACACTTGCCCAAGCCCTAGCCCTAGCCCTAGCCCGAACCCCAGCCCTAACCCTATTCCTAGCCCTAACCCTAACCCTCAGCTCCTACCCCTCTTGCCCCTAACCCAAGCCCTCCCAACCCCAGCCCCAGCCCCCAACCCCAACCCCAACCCCAGCCCCCAGCTCTAACCCCAGCCCCAGTCCCAACCCCAAACCCCCAGCCCCGCCCTATTCCTAACCCTAACCCTAGCCCCAACCCTAACCTGAACCCTAACCCTAATCCCCAGCTCTAACCCTAACCCAAACCCCAACCCAAACCCCAAACCCAACCCCCAAACCCTAACACAAACCCCAACCCCAACCCCAACCCAAACCCCAACCCCAACCCCAACCCCAAACCCCACCCCCAACCCCAACCCTAACCCTAATGCTAACCCAAGCCCTAACCATAGTCCTAGCCCTAGCCCAAACCCTAACCCTATCCCCAGCCGTAACCCCAGCCCTAACCCTAGCCCTAGCCCTAGCCCTAACCCAAACTCAAGCCCTAGCCTAATTTCTAAACCTAACCATAACCCTAACCCTTACCCCAACCCTAGCCACAGCCCTAACCCTAGCCCAAACCCTATTCCTAACCCTAACCCTAGCCCCAACCCTAACCTGAACCCTAACCCTAATCCCAGCTCTAACCCTAACCCAAACCCCAACCCAAACCCCAAACCCAACCTCCCAACCCCCAAACTCCAACCCTAACCCTAGCCCAAACCCCAGCCCTAGCCCCAGCCTAACCTTACCCTAGCCCTAACCCCCGCCCCTAGCCCTAGCCCCAAACTCCCCACTCAGCTCCCAGCCCCACCTGTAACCCTAGCCCACTCTTCCAAACACTAATCCTAACCTGAGCCCCAGCCCTAACCCAAACCCCAACCCTAACCCTAGCCCCAACCCTAACCCTAGCCAAAACCCTAACCCTAACCCTAAACCTAACCCAAACTCCTGCCCTAACCCTAACCCTAACCCCAACCCCAACTCAAAGCCTAACCCCAACCCTCACCCAAACCCCAACCGCAACCGCAGCCCCAACCCAAACCCCAACCCAAATCCTAACTTGAACCCTAATCAAAACCCTCAACCCTCAGCCCTAGCTCCCAACTCCCAACCCCAAGCCCAAACTCCCCAGCCTCTAGCCCTAACCCTAGCCTCCCAACCCCTACTCTAGCCTCCTAGCCCTATTCCTAACCCTAACCCCAACCCCAACCCCAACCCTCACCCTAACCCTATCTCCAACCCGAACCCAGCTCTAACTAACCCTAACCCTAGCCCAACCCTAACCCCAACTCCCACCCCCAACCCCAACCCCAACTCCCAACCCCCAACCCCAACCCCACTGCCAACCCCAGCTCCCAGCCCCCAACCCCTAGCCTTAGTCCCAACTCCCAACTCCGCCCCAGCCCCATTCCCCAACCCTAACCCCAACCATAACCATATCCCCCTAACCCCAACCCCAACCCTAGCCCTAACCTCCTCAGCCCTTGCCCTAACCCTAACCCTAGCCGCACCTTAAACCCAACCCCAAACCTCTAACCCTAACCCCAACCCAACCCAAATCCCAAACCCCAACCCCCAACCCTACCCCTACTCCTAACCCCAACCCCAACTCCTAACCCTAACCTTAACCCTAGCTCTAACTCCTAGCTCTCCACCCCTAGCTCCTCAGCTCCCAACCCTAACCCTCAACTCCTACCCCTAACTCCCACTCCTAACTCCTAACCCCAACCCCAGCTCCCAACCCTAGCTCCTGCTCCCCAACCCCAACCCCAACCCCAGCCCCATTCTAACCCCCAACCCCAGTCCCAACCCCCAACCCCCTAACCCCAACCTATTCCTAACCCTAACCCTATTCCCAACCCTAACCCCAGCCCCCAACCCTAACCCCACCCTAATCCCAACCCCAACCCAACCCAAACCCCAAACCCAACCCCTAACCCAAACCCTAACCCAAACCCCAACCCCAACTCCCCAACCCAAATCCCAACCCTAACCCAAACCCCACCCCAACCCTAACCCCAACTCCTAACCCTAACCCCAACCCCAACCCCTAACCCTAGTCCCAGCCCCAGCTCCCAACCCCTAACCCCTATCCCCACCCTAACTCCCCAAATTCCTAACCCCTAGCCTCCCCCCAACCCAAACTCTCAAGCCTCAGCCCACCCTAAACTCAACCCTAACTCCTAACCCTACTCCCAACCTCAGCCCAAATTCCTAACCCAAGCCCCCAACCCTAACCCTCAAACTCCTAACCCCAACCCTAACCTAAAACTCCTAACCCCAACTCCTAACCCTAACCCCAACTCCTAACCCCAACTCCAACTCCCAACCTCTAACGCTAACCCTAGCCCTAGCCCTAACCCTATCCCAAGCCTTAACCCTTGCCCTAACCCAAACCCTAGCCCTAGCCCTAACCCCGGACATAATCCTAGCACTAACCCTACCCAAACCCCTAGCCCTGACCCTAGCCCCAGCCCAACCTCAATCTCAGCCTAGCCCTATCCCAACCTCCCAACCCTAACTCCTAACCTCCCCAGCCCAAACCACAACCCTAACCCCAGCCCTAGTCCTAACACCAACCAAAACCCAAACCCTAACCCCAACCCCAACCCCAACCCAAACCCTAACCCTAACCCCAATCCTAACCCTAACCCTAAGCCTAACCCTAATACTTCCCTAACATAACCCTAGGCCCAGCGCTAGACCTAACCCTAACCCCACCCCTAGTCCCAACCTCTAACTCCAAATCCCAAGCTCTAGCCCTAACCCCAGCTCTAACCCTAGTCCAAGCCCTAACCCCAATCCTAACCCCAGCCCCCAATCCCTCTAACCCTAACCTCTAACAATAACCCTCTAACCTTAACTTCCCAACCTCAGCCCCCTATTCCTAACTCCCATCCTAACCTCTAGCCCCAAAATTTCTAACTCTAAAACCCCAAACCCGAGCCCCAATCCTAACCCCAGCCCTAATCCAAACCCCAACCCCAACCCCAATCCAAATACCAACACTAACGCTAACCCTAACCCCAACCCCAACCCTAACCCCAAACCTAATGTAAACCCTAGCCTAAACCCTAGCCCTAGCCCTAGCCGTAACCTTATTCCTAGCTCCCAACCCCAAAACTCTAGCCTTAGCCCCAACCCCAATCCTAGCCCTAGCTCCCAACTCCTAGCCTCCTAGCTCCCAACTGAACTCTAGCCCTAGCCCTCTTCCTAACACTAACCCTAACCTGAGCCCTAGCCCTAACCCAAACCCCAACCCTAACCCTAGCCCCAACTCCTAACCCTAGCCCAAACCCCCAGCTCCCAGCCCCACGAACCTTTTTCCTAGCTCCCAACCCCCAGCCTTAGCCCCAGCCCGAATTCTAGCCCTAGCCCTAACCCCAGCCCTAGCCCTAACCGTAACTCTAGCCCTAGCCCTCTTCCTAACACTAACCCTAACCTGAGCCCCAGCCCTAACCCAAACCCCAACCCTAACCCTAGCCCCAACCCTAACCCTAGCCCAAACCCTAACCCCAACCCTAAACCTAACCCAAACTCCTGCCCTAACCCTAACCCTAACCCCAACCACAACTCAAAACCCAACCCCAACCCCAACCCCAACCCTAACCCTAACCCAACCATCACCCAAACCCCAACCGCAACCGCAGCCCCAACCCAAACCCCAACCCAAATCCTAACCCGAACCCTAACTAAAACCCTAGCCCTAGACCTAGCCCAAACCCCAACCCCAGCCCAAACCCTAGCCCTAGCCCTAGCCCTAGCCCCAACCCTTACTCTAGCCCTAGCCCTATTCCTAACCCTAACCCCAACCCCAAACCCAACTCTCACCCTAATCAGATTCTCCAATCCCAACCCCAGCTCCAAACCCTAACTCCTAACCCCTGCCCAAACCCTAACCCTAACCCCAACCCCAACCCCAACCCTAACCCTAACCCCAATGCCAACCCAGCCCCAGCCCCAACTCCTAGCCCAGTCCCAACCCCAACTCCCGCCCCAGCCCTCGACTCCCACCAACCCCTAACCCTAACCCTATCCCCAGCCCCCAACCCTAACCCCAACCCCAACCCCTATCCCTAACCCCAACCCTGCCCAAAACCTAACCCCCCCCAATCCAAACCAACCCCAAACCCAGCCCTAGCCCTAACTCCTAACCCTAACCTAAAACCCAATCCCAAACTAACCCTAACTCCTACCTTTAACCCCCAACCCTAACCCCAACCCCTAACCCCAACACAACCCCCAGCCTACTCCCCAGCCTCTAACCCCTACTCCTATCCCTAACCCTAACCCTAACTCTAGCCCCTTGCCTTGCCCTAACTCCAAGCCCCTAACCCCAGCCCCAGCCCCAACCCTAACCCTAGCCTCTAGCTCTAACCCTAGCCCCAGTCCCAACCCTCCCAATCCCCCCAGCCCCGCCCCATTCCACCCTAACCCTAGCCCCAACCCCAACCCTAGCCCTAACCCCAACTCCCCACCCTCTAACCCCAACCCCAACCCAAACCCCAAACTCCAAAATTTCAAACCCTAACACAAACCCCTAACCCCAACCCTAACCCAAACCCTAACCCTAACCCCAATCCCAACCCTAACCCCAAGCTCTAACCCCTACACTTCCCCTAACATAACCCTATAGGCCTGGGCCAGACTCCAACTCCTAACCCCCAGTCCTAGTCCTAGCCCTAGCCCAAATCGTAGCCCTAGCCCTAACGCTAGCCCTAACCCTAGTCCAAGCCCTAACCCCAATCCTAACCCCGGCCCCAGCCCTAATCCTAACCCCAGCCCTAACAATAACCCCAGCCCTAACCCTAACTCTAGCCCCAGCCCTATTCCTAACCCTAATCCTAACCCTAGCCCCAGCCCTAACTAAAACCCAAACCCGAGCCCCAATCCTAACCCCAGCCCTAATCCAAACCCCAACCCCAACCCCAATCCAATACCTAAACACTCCTCTAACCCCAACCCCAACCCAACCCTAACCCTAACCCCAATCCTAACCCTAACCCTGCTTCCCAACCTCTAATACTCCCCTCATAACCCTGGCCCAGCCAGACTCCCAACTCCTAACCCTCCCAGTCCCAGCTCCCAGCCCCAAACCCTAGCCTCCCAGCCCCTAACCCCAGCCCCTAACCCTAGTCCAAGCCCTCCCAACCCCAATCCTAACTCCTAGCCCCTAGCCTCTAATCCCAACCCCAATAACAACCCTCAAAATTTCTAACCCTAACTCTAGCTCCCAAAACCCTATTCCTAACCCTAACTCCAACCCTAGCCCCAACCTCTAACTTAAACCTCCAAACCCCAGCCCTAATCCCAACTCCCACTCTAATCCCAAACCCCAACCCCAACCCCAATCCAATCACTCAACACCACCCTAACCCTAACCCCAACCCCCAACCCTAACCCAACCCTAATCTAAACCCCAGCCTAAACCCCAGCCTCACTCTACCTCAACTCCTTATTCCTTACTCCAACCCCCAAACCTAGCCTTAGCCCCAGCCTCCTAATTCTAAACCCTAGCCCCTAACCCCACCCCTCTAACCCTAACCCTAACTCCCAAGCCCTAGCCCCTTCCCCAACACTAACCCTAACCCCAGCCCCAGCCCCAACTCCAACCTCCCAACCCTAACCCTAGCCCCAACCCTAACCCCTAGCCCAAACACTAACCCCAACCCTAACCCCAACTCCAAACTCCTCGCCTCTAACCCTAACCTCAACCCCAACCACAACTCCAAACCCCAACCCCCAACTCCCAACCCCCAACCCCAACCCTAACCTAACCATCACCTAAACCCCAACCAAACCCCAGCCCCAACCCAAACCCCAACCCAAATCCTAACTCCAACCTCTAACTAAAACCCTAGCCCCAGCACTCCAGCCCAAACCCCAACCCCCTGCCCAAACTCCTAGCCCCAGCCCTAGCCCCAACCCTTACTCTAGCCCCTCCTAGCCCTATTCCTAACCCTAACCCCAACCCCAAACCCAACCTCACCCTAACTCAGATCTCCCAACCCAACCCAGCTCTAGCCCTAACTCCTAACTCCCACCCCAAACCTAACTCCTAACCCCAACCCCAACCCCAACCCCAACCCTAACTCCCTACCTCTACTGCCCAACCCTAGCCCTAGCCCTAGCTCCCAACCCTAGCTTGTCCCAACCCCCAACCCCAGCCCCAGCCCATTCCCAGACACCCTAACCCTAACTCAAACCCTAACCCTATCAACCCTAACCCTAACCCTAACTCCTAACCCTAACCTTTGCCCTAATTCTAATCCTGTTTCCAATAACCCAAATCCAACCCCAAACCCAAATTCTAATAACCCTAACCCTAACCCAAACCCAAATCCCAAACCTAACCCTAACCCTACCCCTAACCCTAACCCCAACCCTAACCCTAACCCTAACAACTACCTAGCCCCTAGCCCTAGCCCTAGTTTAACACTCTGCCCCAGCCTCCCAGCTCCCCAGCCCAACCCCACCAACCCTATTCCCAGCCCTAACCCCAACTCCCAACCCCAGCCTCCCTACCCCTGCCCCAACCCAAGCCCCCAACCTCCCAGCCCCAGCCCCTAACCCCAACCCTA
>WHSE01000436.1:0-16941 GCA_012295165.1 Asparagus setaceus | reverse complement strand
AAGTTCTAAGAATATTCTTAACCCTCAGCCTGAGCCCTCGGCCCGACCGAAGTCTCGCTTGAAGCTTTAACACCAGGCTGCCGACCTCTGCCCGAGGATTTTGATCGCCTACACCTCTAGCTCTAACCTCAGCCCTAGTCCCAACCCCCAACTCCTAGCACGGCCCTATTCCTAACCCTAACCCTAGCTCCTCCCAACCCCTAACCCCAAGCACCAACCCTAACCCCAACTTTAACCCTAACCCAAACCCCAACCAAAACCCCAAACCCAACCACACCCCCTCAAACCCTAACACAAACCCCAACCAAAACCCCAACCCAAACCCAAACCCTGACCCAACCTCATCCCTAACCCTAACGCTAACCCAAGCCCAAACCGTAGTCCTAGCCCTAGCCCTAACCCTAACCCTATCCCCACCAGAACTTGCCTCTAACCTCTGCCCCAAGCCTCTAGCCTCTAACCCAAACTCAAGCCCTAGCCCACTCCTAAACCTAACCCTAACCTTACTCCTAACCCCAGCTTAGCCCTAACCCTAGCCCTAACCCTATCCTCAAATTTAACCCTAACTCCCAACCCTAACTCCAAAACCCCACCCCAACCCCAAACTTCCAACACTCAAACCCAACCCCCAACCCCCAACTCCACCCCTAACCCTAACGCTTAACTCCCCGCCTCCTAGCCCCTAATCCTATCCTATCCTTAACCTCTTGCCCTAACCCCAACCCTTAGCCCTAACCCTAACCTCTGGGCCATAATCCCAAAGACTAACCCTACCTTAACCCCCTAGCCTCACCCTCTAGCCCCCAAATTTCAACCCTAACCCCTCTAACCCTACTAGCCTAACCCCCACTCTAACCCTAACTCCCAACCCCCAACCCAAACCACAACTCCCCAATCCCAGCCTTTAGTCCTAACCCCCAACCGTAACCCAAACACCTAACCCCAACCCCCAACTCCCCAACCAAACCCTAACCCTAACTCCCAATCCTAACTCCTAACCCTAACCCTAATACTACCCTAACATAACCCCAACCCCAACCGCAAGACCTAACCCCAACCCCAACCCTAACCCTAGTCCTAGCCCTAGCCCAAGCCCAAATCGTAGCCCTAGCCCTAATTCTAGCCCAAACCCAAACCCCAGCCCTAACCCCAATCCTAACCCTAATCCTAAAACTCCTAATAGCTCCCACCAACCCTAACTCTAGCCCCCTTCCTATTCCTAACTCCTAACCCCAACCCCTAGCCCAAACTTCTAACCAAACCTAAACCCAGCCCCAACCCTAACCCCCAACCTCTAATCCAAACCCCAGCCCCAACCCCAATCCAAACACCAACACTAACCCTAACCCTAACCCCAACCCCAACCCCAAACTCCATGCTAACCCCTAGCCCAACCCTAGCTCCTAGCCCTAAGCCAGAATCCTTATTCCTAGCCTCTAACCCCAGCCCCTTTAGCCCTCTCCCAAACTAGCCCTCAGCTCCTAGCTCCCAACCCTCCCCAAGCTCCCAACTGCACTCCTAGCCTCCTAGCCTCTTCCTAACACTAACCCTAACCTCAGCCTCAAATTCTAACCCAAACTCCCAACCCCTAACCCTAGTCCCAACCCCAAACCCTAATCAAACCTAACCCAACCTAAACCATCCCAAACTCCCCCCAACCCCACCCCAAACCCAAACCCCAACCCCAGCCCCAACCCCAACCCCAACCCCCAACCCCAACCCTAACCCCAACCCCCCTCACCCAAATCCCACCGCACCGCAGCCCCAACCCAAATCCCAACCCAAATCCTAACCCTAACCCTAACCAAACCCTAACCCCAGCCCCCAGCCCCAACCCTAACCCCTGCCCCCAAACCCCAGCCTCCTCCCAGCCCCACCCTCCCCTAGCCCCAACCCCTTACTCTAGCCCTAGCACCACACCCTAACCCTAAACCCAACCCCAAACCCAACCCTCACCCTAACCTCCTATTCTCCAACCCTCAACCCCGGAGCCCCAGCCCCAACCCCCAAACCCTAACCCTAACCCCAACCCCAATCCCAAACCCCAACCCCAACCCTAACCCCAACCCCTACTGCTAACCCGAGCCCTAGCTCCTCAACCTCTAGCCTGTAGTCCCAACCCAAACCTCTAGCCCGCATTCTTAACCCTAACCCTAACCCTAACCCCACCCTATCCCCTCACCAACTCTAACCCCAACCCTAACCCTATCCCCTCACCCTAACCCCTGTTCCCTAACCCAACCCCAACCGCAAAACCAGAAAACCAACCCCAAACCCAACCCTAACCCTAACCCCAACCCAAACCCAAATCCCAAGCCCAACCCCAACCCCCTACCCCTAACCCTAACCCCCAACCCCAACCCCAACCCTAACGTAAACCATAGCCCTAACCCTAGACTCTTAACACTCTGCCCAAGCTCCCAGCTCCTCAGCTCCCAGCCCTAACCTCCCCAACCCTAACCCTATCTCCCAAGCCCCAACCCTAACCCTAACTCCTAGCCCCTTGCCCCTTGCCCTAACCCCCCTAACCCCAACCCTACCCAAACCCCCAACCCCTAACCCTAGCCCAAGCTTCCCAACCTCCCAGCCCCAGTCCCAAACCCCAACCCAGCCCCTCGCCCACCCTAACCCTAACCCCTAACCCTAACCCAAACCCCAAACCCAACCTCACCCCAAACCCTAACACAAACCCCAACCCCAACCCCCAACCCCTAACCCAAACCCCACCACAACTCCCAACCCTAATCCTAACGCTAACCTAAGCCCCAACTGTAGTCCCAGCTCTAGCTCCTAACCCTAACCCTATCCCTAACCCATACCCCCTGCCTCCCAACCCCTAGCCCTCCCAGCCCCCAGCCCAAACCCAAACTCCAAGCCCCTAGCCCACCCTAAACCTAACCCTAACCTCTAACTCTTACCCTAACCTCTAGCCATAGCCCTAACCCTACCCCCAACCCTATCCCCAAAATTCTAACCCTAACTCCCAAACCCTAATCCTAAACCTAAACTCCTAAACCTAGCTCCTAACCCTAACCCCAACCCAAACCTAAATCCCAAAACCCACCCCAACCCTACTCCACTAACCTCTAACTCCCAACCCCCAACCGTAACTCCTAACGCTAACTCCTAGACCTAACCCAAGCCTTAATACTTACCAAAGCCCCAACCCTAGCTCCTAGCCCAACTCCTGCCTCTAACCCCTATTCCTCTTAACCATAACTCTAACTCCCTAACTCTAGCTCCCCACCCTTGCCCTCCCAAACCAAGCCCTAACCCTAGCCCAAGCCCTAGCCCCAAACCTATCCCTAGCCCAAGCTCTAACCCTAGCCCTAGTCCCAACCCCAACTCTAGCCCAGGTCCTATTCCTAAACCTAACCCTAGCTCCCACCTCCTAACCCAGCTCCTAACCCTAACCCTGCCTCTAACCCTAACCCAAACCCCAACCCAAACCAAACCCAACTCCTCACCAAACCCCAAGCACAAACCCCAACCCCAACCCCCAAACCAAACCCCAACCCTAACCTCAAACTCTAACCCCAACCTTAACCCTAACACTCAACCCAAGTCCCAACCGTAGTCCCAGCTCCCAGCCCTAACTCCCTAACTCCTATCCCTACCATGCAACCCCAACTTCCCAGTCCCCTAGCCCTTGCCCTCCCCAACACAAACTCAAGCCCTAGTCCAATTCCTAAACCTAACCCAACCCTAACTCCTACCCTAACCCTAGCCAATAATCCCTAACCCTAGCTCCTAACTCCTATCCTCTAACCCTAACCCCAACCCCAACCCTAACCTAAACCCCAACTCCCTAACCTTAACCCCTAACACTCAAAACCCCAACCCTAACCCCAACACCCATTCCTAACCCCAACCTAACTCCTAGCCCTAGCCCTAACCCTATCCCTAGCCCTAACCCCTTGCCCTAACTCCCAACCCTAGCTCCCAGCCCCAACCCCATAATACTCAGCACTAACCCTACTCCAACCCCCTAACCGTGACTCCTAGCCACAACCCAACTCCCCTACCCTAGCTCCCACCACATTCCTAACCCCACCCCTAAACCCCAACCCTAACCCCAACCCAACAAACTACAACCCCAACCCCAGCCCCCTAGTCCCTACCCCAACAAGAACTCCAAACCCTAACCCCAACCCCAAACTCAACTTCAAACCCCAACCCTAACCCCTAACCTAACTCTAACCCTAACCCTAATACTTATCCTAACATAACCCTGCCCGCACTCTGCACTCCCTAACCCTGCCCCAGTCCCTAGCCCCCAGCCTCCTGTAGCCCAAGCTCCCCTAACCCTAGCCCCCCAACCCCCAACCCCAACTCCTAGCCCCCAATCCCACAGCTCCCTAGCTCCCCCAACTCCTAACTCTAGCCCCCAGCCCCCTATTCCTAACCCTAACTCCTAAACTCCAGCCCCAGCCCCCTAACTAAAACCCAAACCCAAGCCCCAACCTCTAACCCTACCTCTAATCCAAACCCCAACCCCAACCCCAATCCAAACACCAACACTAACCCTAACCCTAACCCCAACTCCCAAACCTAATGCAACTCCTAGCCCAAACCCTAGCCCCTAGCTCTAGCCACCAGAACTCAGATTCCTAGCCCTAACCTCCTGGCTAGCCTTAGCCCCAGCTCACCTCTAGCTCCTAGCCTCTAACCCCTCCCTAGCCAGAATAACCAGAACCCCAGCCCTAGCCCCTTCTTAACACTCAACCCCAAACCATTCTAACCCAAACAACAACCCTAACCCTAGCCCCAACCCTAACCCTAGCCCAAACCCTAACCTCAACCTCTAACCTAACTCCCAACCTCCCAATCCCAACCCCTAACCCAACTCCAGCCCCAACCCCCAACCCCAACCCCAACCCTAACCCTATCCAAAGACTTCACCCAAACCCCAACCACAACCAGCCCCAACCTAAGCCCCCAACCCAAATCAACCTCAACCTCTAATCAAACCCTAGCTCCTAGCTCCTATCCTAACCCTAACCCTCTGCCCCAAACCCTCAGCCCTCCCTAACTCCTAGCTCCCTAACCCTTACTTCAGCTCTAGCCCTAGTCCTGCACCTCCTAACCCCAACCCTAAACCTAAATTCTCACCCCTAACCCTATTCTCTAACCTCAACCTGAGCCCTAGCTCCCAACCCCTAAACCCCAAACCCTCTAACTCCTCCTCCTAACCTTAACTCCCAACCCCAACCCCAACCCTCCCAACCTCTAACCCCAACCCCAACCCCAACTCCCAACCCAAACCCCAACCCTAACCCTAACCCTAACCCCTAACTCGCTCCCAACCCACCCTCACCCAAACCTTACCCCAACTTAACCCTATCCCCAGCCCTAACCCTAACCCCAACCCTAACCCTCAACCCCTCAGCCTCCCTAACCCCAACCCAAAGCAATCCTAAACCCAACCACAAACTCCTAGCACCCAACCACAACCCCAACCTCCAAACCTAAATCCCAAACCTAACTCCCCAACCCTACTCCTAACCAACTCCCAACCCCAACTCCCAACTCCCACCCGCCAACCCCAGGCCCTAACCTCCTCTCACCTTACCTCTGCCCCAAGCCCCAGCTCCTGCCTCCCAGCTCCCAACTCCCCAACCCCAACCCTGCTCCTCCTCTAACCCCAACCCCAACCCTAACCCCAGCTCCCTGCCCCAACCCCAAGCCCCCAACTCCCAGCCATAGCCCAAACCCCAACCCCAACCCTAGCCTCTAGCTCTAACCCCAGCCCCAGTCCCAAACCCCAACTCTAGCTCCCCGCCCCTCTCCCCAACCTCCTAACCCTAACCCTCCCCAACCCTAACCCAACTCCTAACCCCCAACCCCCAACCCCAACTCCCCAACTCCCAACCCTAACCCCTAACCCTAAACACAAAACCCAACCCCAACCCCAAACCTAACCCAAACTCCGACCCCAACCCTAACCCTCTTGCCAACCCAAGCCCTAATCGTAGTCCTAGACCTAGCCCTAACCCTAACCCCTATCCCCCATCCTCTAACCCTTGCCCTAGCCTCCAGCCCTAACTCCAAACTCCAAGCCCCAGCCCACCCCTAAACCTAACCCTAACCCATACCCAAACATTAGCCACAGCCCTAACCCTATCCCCAGCCCTAACCCTAACCGCAACCCTAACCCAAACCTTAAACCCAACCCCAATCCTAACACTAAACCTAACCCTAACCCCAACTCCGACCCTAACACTAACGCTAACACTAGCCCTAGCCCTAACCCTATCCCTAACCTTAACCCTTGCCCTAATCCTAACCCTAGCCCTAGCCCTAACCCCAGCCATAATCCTAGCATTAACCGTACCCAAACACCTAGCCCTGACCCAAGCCCCAGCCCAACCCTAACTCTAGCCCTAGCCCTATTCCTAACCCCGGCTCTAACCCTAACCCTAACCCTAACCCAAACCCCAACCCCAACCCCAGCCCAAGTCCTAACCCCAACCGTAACTCAAACCCTAACCCCAACCCCAATCTCAACCCAAACCCAAACCCTAACCCCAATCCTAACCCTAACCCTAACACTAATACTACCCTAACATAACCCTAGTCTTCCTAGACCTAACTCCTAACCCTGGCCCCTAGCCTCCCCAACGATAGCCCTAACTCCCAGCCCCCATTCTAACCCAAACTCCTAACCCTAGCCTAGCTCCCAACCCTAGCTCCCACCCCAACCCTAACTCTCTAGCCCCCTCCCTATTTCTAACCCCTAACTCCCAGCCCCCACTCAGCCTCTCTAACCCCAACCCACCAAAACCCTAGCTCTAGCTCCCAACTCCTCCCAACCCCTGCACTCCCCAGCTCCCAGCTCCCAGTCCCAACTCCTAACTCCTAGCTCCCAGCCTCCCAGCCCCAACCCAAACTCCCAAGCCCCAGCCCACTCCCAAACCTAACCCTATTCCATACCAGAACCCTAGCCACGCCCCTAACCTCTAGCCCCTAACCCTATCCCAAATTCTAACCCTAACCCCAATCCTAACCTAAACCCTAACCCCAACCCCAACCTTAACACTAAACCTAATCCTAACCCCAACTCCGACCCAAACCCTAATGCTAACCCTAGCCCTAGCCCTAACCCTATCCATAGCCTTAACCCTTGCCCTAACCCCAACCCTAGCCCTAACCCTAACCCCAGCCATAATCCTAGCACTAACCCAACCCCAACCCCTAGCCCTGACCCTAGCCCCAGCCCAACCCAAACTTTAGCCCTAGCCCTATTCCCAACCCCATTCCTAACCCTAGCCCTAACCCCAACCAAAATCACAACCCCAACCCCAGCCCTAGTCCTAACCCCAACCACAACCCAAACCCTAACACCAACCCCAACCTCAACCCAAACCCTAACCATAACCCTAACCGCAATCGTCACCCTAACCCTAACCCCAATACTACCCTAACATAACCCTAGGCCCACCTCTAGACCCAACTCCTCCCACCTCTAATCCTAGTCCCCAGCTCCCAGCTCCTAGCCCAAATCGTAGCTCCCAGCCCCTAACGCCAGCTCCCAACTCCCTAGCTCCCCAGCCTCTAATCCTAACCCTAGCCCTCTGCAATGCCCAATGGGCCAATCCTAACCTCTAGCTCCCTAGCCCTACTCCTAACCCTAACCCCTCACCCCTAGCCCCAGCCTCTAACCAAAACCCCAAACCCAGCCCCCAACCCTAACTCCCCACCTCTAATCCAAACTCCCAACCCCAACGCCAATCCAAACACCAACACTAACCCTAACCCTAACCCTAACCCCAATCCCAAACCTAATGCTAACCCTAACCCAAACCCTAGCCCTGGCCCTAGCCGTTACCTTATTCCTAGCCCTAACCCCAGCCCTAGCCTTAACCACAACCCGAATTCTAGCCCTAGCCCTAACCCCATCCCTAGCCCTAACCGTAACCCTAGCCCTAGCCCTCTTCCTAACACTAACCCTAACCTGAACCCCAGCCCTAACCCAAACCCCAACCCCAACCCTAGCCCCAACCCCAACCCTAGCCCAAACATAACCCAAATTCCTGCCCTAACCCTAATCCTAACCCCAACCCCAACTCAAACCCCAACCCCAACCTCAACCCCAACCCTTACCCAAACCCAACCCTCACCCAAACCCCAACCGCAACCACCCCAACCTAAACCCCAACCCAAATCCCAACCCCAAACCCCACTGAAACTCCCCCTAGCCCTACCTCTAACTCCTAACTCCCCAACTCCTAGCTCCCAGCTCCCAACCTTAGCTCAACCCTACTCTAGCCCCAGCCCTATTCCTAACCCTAACCCCATCCCCAAACCCAACCCACACCCTCACCCTATCTCCACCCTCAACCCAGCCTAGCTCCTAACCATAACCCTCAAACCCTAACCCTAACCCCAACCCCAATCCCAACCCCAACCCTAACCCTAACCCTTACCCTAACCCCAACCCTAATGCTAATCCTAGTCCTAGCCCTAACCCTAGCCTTAGTCCCAACCCTAACTCTAGCCCTAGCCCGATTCTTGACCCTAACCCTAACCCTATCCCCAGCCCTAACCCTAACCCCAACCCTAACCCCATCCCTAACTTGAATCCTTGCCCTAACCCTAACCCTAGCCGCAATCCTAAACCCAACCCCAAAACTAGCCCAACCCCAACCCCCAACCAAACCCAAATCCCAAACCCAACCCTAACCCCACCCCAAACCCTAACTCCCACCCCAAACCCTAACCCTAACCTCCAACCCTAGCCTTAACACTGCCTCCCAATCCCTAGTTCAACCCTCAGCCCTAACCCTATTCCCTAAACTCTAACCCTAACTCCTAACTCCTAGCCTCCTGCTCTGTGCCTCCCCAACTCCCTCCCAACCCCAGCTAGCCCTAACCCCAACCTCAACCCAAGCCCCAGTCCCAACCCCAACCCCAGCCCCTCCCTAATTCCTAACCCTAACCCTAGCCCCAACCCCTAACCCAACCCCAAGCCTAACCCCAGCCTCTAACCCTAACCCAAACCCTCCACCAACCCAAACCCAAACCTAAAACCCCTCAAAACCTCCCCAACCCAAACCAAACCCCACCCCAACTCAACCCTAAATCCCTGTCCCAGAACCGTAGTGCTAGCCCTAGCCCTAACCTAATCCTATCCCCAACCGTAACTCCCAAACTCTAACTCCTAGCCCAAGCTCCCAGCTCCTAGCTCCTAACTCCAAACTCCAAGCCCAAGCCCAATTTCTAAACCTAACCCTAACCCTAACCCTAGCCACAGCCTCTAACCCTAGCCCCAACCATATCCCCAAAATTCTAACCCAAACCCCAACCCCAACCCAAACCCTAACCCCAACCCCAACCCTAACACTCTAAACCTAACCCTAACCCCAACTCCCACTCCTAACCCTAACGCCACCTAACCCTAGCTCCTAACCCCAATCCCTAGCCTTAACCCTTGCCCTAACCCCAACACTAGTCCTAACCCTAACCCCAACAACAATCCTAGCACTAACCCTACCCCAACCCCTAGCCCTGACCCTAGCCCTAGCCCAACCCTAACTCAAGCCCTAGCCCTATTCCCAACCCCAACCCTAACCCTAGCCCTAACCCTAACCAAAACCCCAACCCCAACCCCAGCCCTAGTCCTAACCCCAACCGCAAGCCAAACCCTAACCCCAACCCCAACCTCAACCCAAACCCTAACCCTAACCCCAATCCTAACACTAACCCTAACCCTAATACTACCCAACATAACCTCAGCCCAACCCTGACCTAACCCTAACCCCAGCCCTAACCCTAGTCCTCCCAGCCCCAGCTCCTAGCCCAAATCATAGTCCTAGCCCTAACGCTAGCCATAACCCTAGCCCCACCTCTAACTCCCCAACCTAACCCCTAGCTCCCCAAATTCCAACAATAGCCTCCCCCAATCCTAACCCCTAGCCCTCCTTATTCCCTAACTCCCGAGCCCCAACCCCTAGCCCAAGCCCCAACCAAAACCCAAACCCGACCCAACCCTAATCCAAACCCCAACCCCAACCCCAATCCAAACACCAACACTAACCCTAACCCTAACCCCAATCCCAACCCCACCCATAACCCCAGCTCCAACCCCAGCTCCCAGCCCCAGTCAGAACCTTATTCCTAGCCCTAACCCCAAAATTCTAGCCATAGCCCCAGCCCGAATTCTAGTCTTAGCCCTAACCCCAGCCCTAGCCCTAACCGTAACTCTTGCCCTAGCCCTCTTCCTAACACTAACCCTAACCTGAGCCCCAGCCCTAACCCAAACCCCAACCCTAACCCTAGTCCCAACCCCAACCCTAGCCCAAACCCTAACCCCAACCCTAAACCCAACCCTCACCCTAACCCTAACCCTAACCCAAACCCCAACCCCAACTCAAAGACCAACCCCAATGCCAACCCCAACCCTAACCCTAACCCAGCCCTCACCCAAACCCCAATTGCAACCGCAGCCCCAACCCAAACCCCAACCCAAATCCTAACCCGAACCCCAACTAAAACCCTAGCCCTAGACCTAGCCCTAACCCCAACCCCAGCCCAAACCCTAGCCCTAGCCCAAACCCTAGCCCCAACCCTTACTCTAGCCCTAGCCCTATTCCTAACCCCAACCCCAACCCCAAACCCAACCCTCACCCTAACCCTATCTCCAACCCAAACTCAGCCCCAGCCCCAACCCTAATCCCTCAAATTCTAACCCCAACCCCAACCCCAACCCTAACTCCTAACCCAACCCCAACCCTAATGCTAACCCTAACCAGCCCTAACTCCCAGCCTAGTCCTTCCAACCACCCCGCCCCAGCCCCATTCTGACCTTAACCCTAACCCTGCCTGCCAAAATTCTAACCCTAACCCTAACCCTAACCCTATCCCTAACCTGAACCCTTGCCCTAGCCCTAACCCTAACCCCAGCCGCAATCCTAAACCCAACCCCAAAATCAGCCCTAACCCGAACCCCAAACCAAACCCAAATCCCAAACCCAACCCTAACCCCACCCCAAACCCTAACCCCAACCCTAACGCTAACCCTAACCCTAACCCTAGCCTTAACACTCTGCTCCAAGCTCCCAGCCCCACCCCTGCCAAATTCTAACCTATTCCCAAATTTCTAACCCTAACCCTAACCCTAGCCCTACTCCTGCTCCCAACCCAAGCTCCCAACCCTCCTAGCTAGCCCTAACCCCAACCCTAACCCAAGCCCTAGTCCCAACCCCAACTCTAGCCCTGGCCCTATTCCTAACCTTAACCCTAGCCCCAACCCTAACTCGAGCCCTAACCCGAACCCCAGCTCTAACCCTAACCCAAACCCCAACACAAACCCCAAACCCAACCCCAGCCCAAACCCTAACACAATCCCCAACCCCAACCCCAAACCAAACCCCAACCCTAACCCAAACCTCGATCCCAACCCCAACCCCAACCCTAACGCTAACCCAAGCCCTAGCTGTAGTCCTAGCCCAAGCCCTAATCCTAACCCTATCCCCAACCAGAACCTCTAAACTTCAAACCTCTAGCCTCTAGCCATAACCCAAACTCAAGCCCTAGCCCAATTCCTAAACCTAACCCTAACCCTAACCCTAACCCTAACCCTAGCCACGCCTCTACTCCTAGTCCCTAACCCTCCTATCCTCAAGCCTCTAACCCTAACCCCACCAGCATCCTAAACCCACCCCAAGCCTAGCTCTCTAACCCTAACTCCTAACCATAACGCTTAAGCCCAAATTTAACCCTATCCCAACACTCTGCCCAAGCCTCCCAGCTCCTAGCTCCCAGCTCCCAGTCTCAACCCCTGCCCTAACCTTATTCCTCTAACCATAACCCTAACCCTAGCCCTTGCCCTTGCCCTAACCCAAGCCCAAACCCTAGCCCTAGCCCCAACCCTAACCCTAGCCCTAGATCTAACCCTAGCCCTAGTCCCAATCCCAACTCTAGCCCTGGCCCTATTCCTAATCCTAACCCTAGCCCCAACCCTAACCCGAGCCCTAACCCTAACCCCAGCTCTAACCCTAACCCAAACCCCAACCCAAACCCTAAACCTAACCCCAGCCCAAACCCTAACACAAACCCCAACCCCAACCCTAACCCAAATCCTGACCCTAATCCCAACCCTAACCCTAACGCCAACTCCAAGCTCCTAACCCTGTAGCCCAGCCCTAGCCCCTAACCCTATCCCCATCCCCCGTGAACCCCAACCAACTCCTAGCACTAGCCCTAGCCCTAACCCAAACTCAAGCCCTAGCCCAATTCCTAAACCTAACCCTAACCCTAACCCTTACCCTAACCCTAGCCACAGCGCTAACCTTAGCCCGAACCCTATCCCCAGCCCTAACCGAAACCCCAACCCTAACCCAAACCCTAACCCAACCCCAATCATAACACTAAACCTAACCCTAACCCCAACTTCGACCCTAACCCTAATGCTAACCCTAGCCCTAGCCCTAACCCTATCCCTAGCCTTAACCCTTGACCTAACCCCAACCCTAGCTCCTAGCCCTAACCCCATCCATAATCCTAGCACTAACCCTACCCTAACCGCTACCCCTGACCCTAGCCCCAGCCCAACCCTAACTCTAGCCCTAGCCCTATTCCTAACCCCAGCCCTAACCCTAACCCTAACCCCAACACAAACCACAACCCCAACCCCAGCCCTAGTCCTAACCCCAACCGTAACCCAAACCCCCAACCCCAACCTCAACCCAAACCTTAACCCTAACCGCAATCCTAACCCTAACCCTAACCCTAATACTACCCTAACATAACCCTAGGCCCAGCCCTAGACTTAACCCAAACCCTAGCCCTAACCCTAGTCCTAGCCCCTAGCTCCCAGCCCAAATCGTAGCTCCTAGCCCTAACGCTTAGCTCCTAACCCTAGCCCCCAACTTATCCCCAACCCTAACCTTAGCCCCCACCGCAACAAAACACCATCCCCAACCCTAACTCTAGCCCCAAAATTCTTCTCCTAGCTCCCAACCCTAACCAGCTGTGGCCCCAACCAAAACCCAAACCCGAGCCCCAACCCTAACCCAAGCCCTAATCCAAACCCCAACCCCAACCCCAATCCAAATACCAACACTAACCCTACCCTAACCCCAACCCCAACCCCAAATCTAATGCTAATCCTAGCCCAAACCCTAGCCCTAGCCCTAGCCATAACCTTATTCCTAGCTCCCACCTCTCCCCCCCATTCAATTCTAGCTCCCAGCCCCTAACCCTAACCCTAACCCTAACCCCAGCCCCTCCCAACACTCAACCCCAACCTGCCCCCTAACCCAAACCCCAACCCTAACCCTAGCCCCAACCCCAACCCCAGCCCAAACCCTATCCCCAACCCTAAACCCAACCCAAACTCCTGGCCCCAACCTAACCCAAACCCCCAACCCCAACTCAAAGCCCAACCCCAACCCTAACCCTAACCAAACCCTCACCCAAACCCCAACCACAACCGCAACCCCAACCCAAACCCCAACCCAATCCTAACCTCAACCCTAATCAAACCCTAGTCCTAGTCCCTAACCCTAGCTCCCAGCCCAAATCCCAGCTCCCACCCAACCCCAGCCCCAACCCCACTTCTAGCCCCAGCCCCATTCCTAACCCTAACCCCAGCCCCAACCCTACTCCCAGCCCTATTCCTAACCTAACCCCAACCCCAAACCCAACCTCACCCTAACTCCACCTTTCAACCCAACCTCGGCCCTAGACCAAACCCTAACCCCAGCCCAAACCTCCTAACTCACACCAACTCCAACCCCAACCCCAACCCTAACCCCACCTCTAACCCCAACCCTAACTCCCACCCTAGCCCTAGCTCCCAATCCCAGCCTTAGTCCCAACTCCTAACTCCCAGCTCTCCTAGCCCCAGCCCTGACCATGCCAAACCCTAAGCCCAACCCAAAGCCCAACCCTATCCTCCCAACCCTAACCCTAACCCCAACCCTAACCCTATCCCTAACCTGAACCCTTGCCCTAACCCTAACCCCAGCCGCAATCTTAAACCCAATCTCAAACCCAGCCCTCACCCGAACCCCAACCCAAACCCACATCCCAAACCCAACCCTAACCGCACCCCAAACCCTAACCCCAACCCCAACCCCAACCCTAACGCTAACCCTAGCCCTAACCCTAGCCTTAACACTCTGCCAAGCCCTAGCTCCCAGCACCCAGCCCCCAACCCCCACCAACCTCCCCAACTCCCACCTCCCTAATCCTAGCCTCTTGCCCTTGCCCTTAACCAAGCTCCTCCCTACCCCTAGCCCTAACCCCAACCCTAACCTTAGATCTAGCTCTAACCCTAGCCCTAGTCCCAACCCAAACTCTAGCCTTGGTCCTATTCCTAACCCTAAACTTAGCCCCAACCCTAACCCGAGCCCTAATCCTAACCCCAGCTCTAACCCTAACCCAAACCCCAACCCAAACCCCAAACCCAATCCCAGCCCAAACCCTAACACAAACCCCAACCCCAACCCAAACCAAACCCCAACCCAAACCCAAACCAAACCCCAACCCAAACCCAAACCCTGACCCCAATCCTAACCCTAACCCTAACCCTAACCCTAGCCCTCTTCCTAACACTAACCCTAACCTGTGCCCCAGCCCTAACCCAAACCCCAACCCTAACCCTAGCCCCAACCCTAACCCTAGCCCAAACCCTATCCCCAACCCTAAACCTAACCCAAACTTCTGCCCTAACCCTAACCCAAACCCCAACCCCAACTCAAAGCCCAACCCCAACCCCCAACCCTCACCCAAACCCCAACACAACTGCCCCCCAACCCAAATCCCAACCCAAATCCCAACCAACCCTCACTTGAAACTCCCAGCCTAGCCCCAGCCCTAACCCCAACCACCCCAAATCCCAGCTCCCAGCCCCTAACCCCTAGCCCCCAACCCCTACTCTAGCCCCAGCCCTATTCCCAAATCCCAACCCTAGCCCCAACCCTACTCCCTAGCCCCCAGCCCTATTCCTAACCATAACCCCAACCCCAAACCCAACCTAACCCTAACCCTATTCCCAACCCAACCCGCCAGCTCTAGCTCCTAACTCCCAACCCCCAACCCTAACCCCTAACACCAACCCCAACACCAACCCCAACCCTAACCCCACCCAACCCCAACCTTAATGCAACCCCAGCCCTAGCTCCTAACCCCAGCCTTAGTCCCAACCCCAACCGCCCCAGCTCCCATTCCCCGACTCCTAACCCTATCCCCTTTCTAACCCTAACCCCAACCCTAACCCTATCCCTAACCTCAACCCTGCCCCAACCCCAAACCCACCGCAATCCTAAACCCAACCTCAAACCCAGCCCTAACCCGAACCCCAACCCAAACCCAAATCCCAAACCCAACCCTAACCCCACCCCAAACCCTAACCCCAACTCCCAACCCCAACCTCCAACCCTAACCCTAAGCCTGCTCTTAACACTTGCCTTCCTGCCTCCCAGCTCCCAGCTCCAACCTCCCTGCCCTAACTGATTCCCAAACCCTAACCCTAACCTCCAACCTTAGCTCCTTGCCCTGCCTCCCAACCTGCCCTAACCCCAGCCTCCCTCCCAGCTCCCAACCCTAACCCTAACCCTAGCTCTCCCTAACCCTAGCCCTAGTCCCCACCCCAACTCTAGCCCTGGTCCTATTCCTAACCCTAAACCTAGCCCCAACCCTAACCCGAGCCCTAATCCTAACCCCAGCTCCAACCCTAACCCAAACCCCAACCCAAACCCCAAACCCAACCCCAGCCCAAACCCTAACACAAACCCCAACCCAAACCAAACCCCAACCCTAACCCAAACCCTAACCCTAACTCTAACCCTAACCCTAGCCCTCTTCCAAACACTAACCCTAACCTGTGCCCCAGCCCTAACCCAAACCCCAACCCTAACCCTAGCCCCAACCCTAACCCTAGCGCAAACCCTATCCCCAACCCTAAACCTAACCCAAACTCCTGCCCCAAACCCAAACCCAAACCCCAACCCCAACTCAAAGCCCAACCCCAACCCCAACCCCAACCCCAACCCTAACCCTAACCCAACCCTCACCTAAACCCCAACCACAACTGCACCCCAACCCAAACCCAAACCCCAACTTAACTCCCACCAAACCCCCACCAGCCCCTAACCCTAACCCTGCCCCAAATCCCAGCCCCAGCTCCCAACCCTAGCCCCCAACCCCAACTCCCCAGCCCTCCCAGCCCTATTCCTAATCCCAACCCTAGCCCCAACCTCTAGCTCCCAGCCCTATTCCTAACCCCTCACCCCAACCCCAAACCCAACCCTACCCTAACCCTATTCCCAACCCCAACCCCAGCTCCTAGCCCTAACTCCCCACACCAACCCCAACCCCAACCCTAACCCTAACCCTAACCCAACCTAACCCCAACCCCAGCCTAGACCTAACCCTCTAGCCTTAGTCCCAACTCCTAACTGTCCCAGCCCCATTCCCTCACTCCTAACCCTAACCCTAATCCTATCCCCAGCCTCTAACCCTAACCCCAACCCTAACCCTTTCCCCTAACCCAACCCCTTGCTGCCCTAACCCTAACCCCACCAAATCCCAAACCCAACCTCAAAACTCCAACCCAACCTCCCAACCCCAAACCCAAATACCAAACCCCAACCCTAACCTCCACCCCAAACCCTAACCCCAACCCCAACCCCAACCCTAACGCAACCCTATCCCTAACCCTAGATTTCTGCCGCCTCCCAGTCCCCAGCTCCCAGTTCAACCTCTATTTAACTGTATTCTCAGCCCCAACCATAACCCTAACCTTAGCTCCTTGCCTTGCCCCCAACTCCGCCCCAACTCTAGCTCCCAGCCCCTAACCCCAACCCTAACCTCGCTTTCTAGCTAACCTCCTAGGCTCCCAACCCCAACCCCAGCCCCGGGTCCTATTTCCTAACCCTAAACCTAGCTCCCCAACCCTAACCCCAGCCCTAATCCTAACCCTAGCTCTAACCCTAA
>WHSE01000435.1:0-16970 GCA_012295165.1 Asparagus setaceus | reverse complement strand
CTAACTAGCTCTTCTTGTTTTTTCTTCTCCTTCTTCTTGGATGGATGTATGCTTTAGAAGAGAGGAGAGCTTGAGAGAGTGTTTAATAAGGAATAACAATGGAGTTTTGTGGGTTTTTGAGCTTGGAGAGTTGTCGACTTAGGGTGAGAGAGGAATGGTGAGGGGAAGCAAGAGAGAAAATGAGCAATAAGGGACGGTTGAGTGTATAAGTAGTGAAGACCCATGTTAAGACCCATGTGACTAGAGGAATATGAAAGAGAGAGAAAAGAGTGGGTTTAGTTACAAATTTTCTTGCCCACTATGGCAGCCCACGCTGGGGCTTGAGGTTTGGGGTTGGGGTTAGGGGTTGGGGCTGGGGCTGGGGAGTTGGGCCTGGGGTTATGGTTAGGGGATAGGGTTAGGAGTTGGGGCTAGGGCTGGGATTACGGTTAAGCAGGTTGGCGTTAGGGTTGGGGTTGGGGTTGGGGGAGTGGGGTTTGGAGTTGGGAGTTAGGGTTAGGGGTTGGGGTTGGGGTTAGGGTTAGTTGCTAGGGTTAGGGTTAGGGTTAGGACAAGGGCAAAACTAGGGGTTAAAACTAGGGTTAAAAGCTGGGGAATAAAATTGGGGAAATTGGCAAAACTAGGGCTAGGGCTTAAACAAAATGTAAAACTAGGGTTATAATTAAATTAGGGTTGGGGTTAGGAATTAAAATTAAAATAAAATTAAAGTTGGGTTTGGGATTAAATTTGGGTTGAAATGTAAAATTAATTTAGGGTTTAAAATTAAATTTAGGATTGGGCTAGGGATTAAATTAAAACAAATTAAAATTAGGAATAGGGTTAAGAAAAATTAAATTAAAATTAGAAGCTAGGGATAGGGTTAGGGTTAGGGTTAGGGTTAGGGTGCAGGGGGAATGGGGCTAGGGTTGGAGTGGGGTTGGGACTAAGGCTAGGTTTAGGGTTAGGGCTAGGGTTAGCATTAGGGTTGGGGTTAGGGTTAGGGTTAGGGTTAGGGGTTGGGGTGGGGGTTGGGGTTAGGGTTGGGGTTAGGGTTTGGGCTGGGGTTAGGGTTAGGACTAGGGCTCGGGTTGGGTTGGGGATAGGGTTAGGGTGGGGGTTGGGTTTGGGGTTGGGGTTGGGAGTTGAATAGGGCTGGGCTAGAGTAGGAGTTGGGAGCTAGGGTTGGGGCTAGGGTTGGGGTTTGGGGGCAGGGGGTTGGGGCTGGGGCTGGGGTTTGGAGTTAGGGTTGGGTTGGGATTTGGGTTGGAGGTTTGGGTTGGGATTTAGGTTGCGGTTGGGGTTTTGGTGAGGTTGGGTTAGGGTTAGGGGTTGGGGTTGGGGTTGGGGTTGGGCTTTGAGTTGGGGTTTGGGTTGGGGTTAGGGTTAGGGGCGGGGGAGTTTGGGTTGGGGTTTGGGTTGGGGTTAGGGTTTGGGCTAGGGTTAGGGGTTGGGGCTAGGGTTAGGGGTTGGGGTTGGGTTTGGGAGCTTAGAGTTGAGGGTTAGTGTTAGGAGGTGGCTAGGGCTGGGGGATTAGGGTTGGGGAGCTGGGGTTAGGAGCTAGGAGCTAGGAGTGTGGGGGCTAAGGCTAGGGCTGGGGTTAGGGCTAGGAATAAGGTTACGGCTAGGGCTAGGGCTAGGGTTTGGGTTAGGGTTAGCATTAGGTTTGGGTTTGGGGTTGGGGTTAGGGTTAGGGTTAGTGTTGGTGTTTGGATTGGGGTTGGAGTTAGGGTTTGGATTAGGGTTGGGGTTAGGGTTAGGGCTCGGGTTTGGGTTTTGGTTAGGGCTGGGGCTAGGGTTAGGGTTAGGGTTAGGAATAGGGCTGGGGCTAGAGTTAGGGTTGGGGCTGGGGCTATTGTTAGGGCTGGGGCTAGGGTTAGGGTTAGGGTTAGAGGGCTAGGAGTTGGGACTGGCGTTGGGGCTGGGGCTCTGATTTGGGCTGGGAGCTAGGTCTAGGAGGCTTAGGTTTGAGGTTAGGGGTTAGGTCTAGGGCATGGCGTAGGGTTATGTTAGGGTAGTATTAGGGTTAGGGTTAGGGTTAGGATTGGGGTTAGGGTTAGGGTTTGGGTTGAGGTTGGGGTTGGGGTTAGGGTTTGGGTTACGGTTGGGGTTAGGACTAGGGCTGGTGTTGGGGTTGTGGTTTGGGTTGGGGTTAGGGTTAGGGTTAGAGGAGTGGGGTTAGGAATAGGGCTAGGGAGCTAGAGAGTTAGGGTTGGTGGGGCTAGGGTTGGGGCTAGGGTTAGGGTAGGGTTAGTGCTTTGGATTATGGTGGGGTTGGGAGCTGGGCTAGGGTTGGGGAGTTAGGGCAAGAGGTTAAGCTAGGGATGGGTTAGGAGCTAGGAGGCTAGGTTAGCGTTAGGAGTTAGGAGGAGTGGGAGTTGGGGGTTGGGTTGGGTTTGAGTGTTAGGGGTTGGGGTTGGGGTTGGGGTTTGGGTTAGGGGTTGGGGTTGGGGTTAGAAATTTGGGGTTAGGGTTAGGGGGAAATTTTGAGGGGGATAGGGTTGGGGAGGGTTGGGGTTAGATTTGTGGCTAGGGTTAGGAGTAGGGTTGGGGTTAGGGTTAAGTTTGGGGTGGGCTGGGGAGGCTTGGAGTTTTGGTTGGGAGCTGGGAGCTAGGGTTGGGAGTTAGGAGGTTATGGGGCTGGGGAGGATAGGGTTAGGGTTAGGGCTAGGAGCTGGGATTAGGTTGGGAGGTTAGGGTGGGGTTGGGGTTAGGGTTAGGGTTAGGGTTTGGGTTAGGGGTTGGGGTTAGGGGTTGGGGGTTTGTGTTTAGGGTTTGGGGGCTGGGTTGGGTTTGGGGCTTGGGTTAGGGTTAGAGGGGTTAGGGTTAGGGCTAGGGTTGGGGTTGGGGCTGGGGGTTGGGAGTTGGGGATAGGGAGGCTGGGCTAGGGTTGGGGTTGGGACTGGGAGCTAGGGTTAGGAAACTGGGGCTGGGGTTTGGGGTTGGGGTTAGGAGGCTGGGGCTGGGGTTGGGGCTTGGGTTAGAGGCGAGGCAGGGGCTGGGGTGGGAGTTAGGTGTTGGGGCAGGAGGCTGGGTTAGGTTTGGGGGTTGGGAGCTAGGAGCTGGGAGGCAGGAGCTGGGTTGGAGCAGGGTGTTAAGGCTAGGGTTAGAGTTAGGTTTGGGTTGGGTTGGGGTTAGGGTTGAGGATGGGGTTAGGGTTGGGATTTGGGTTTGGGTTGGGGTTAGGGGTTGGGGTTTGGGAGTTGGGTTTAGGATTGGTGGGGTTAGGGTTAGGAGTTTGGGTTAAGGATAGGGTTGGGATTGGGGTTAGGGTTAGAGGGGATAGGGTTGGGGTTAGGGTGGGAATGGGCGGGGCTGAGGATTAGGGAGTTGGGACTAAGGCTGGTTTAGGAGTTAGGGCTGGGGTTAGCATTAGGGGTTGGGGTTAGGGTTTGGAGTTGGGGTTAGGGGTTGGGGTTGGGGTTGGGGTTAGGAGTTAAGGTTTGAGGAGTTGGGGTTAGGGTTAGGAATTTCGGAGTTGGGTTGGAAATAGGGTTAGGGTGAGAGTTAGGGTTAGAGGTGAGGAGTTAGGGTTAGGAGTTAGGAGTTTTGAGTTAGGAGTTTGGAGTTAGGATTTGGGTTGGGGTTTGGGTTGTGGGCTACTTGTTCTTGGTTAGGTTTGGGTGAGGTTGGGTTAGGGTTAGGGGTTGGGGTTGGGGTTGGGGTTGGAGCTTTTGAGTTGGATTGGGGTTAGGGTTAGGGTTAGGGCGGGGAGTTGGGGTTAGGTTTAGGGTTGGGAGTTGGGGTTTGGTAGGAGTTGAGGTTAGGTTTGGGTTAGAGGTTGGGAGGGCTTAGGTTGGGGTTAGTGTTGGGAAGTGGGCTAGGGCTGGGGGGATTCTGATTAGGAGCTGGGGGCTGAGGAGTGGGAGCTAGAGCTAGAATTCAGTAGGGAGTTAAGGCTAGGGGGTTGGGAGGCTTGGAATAAGGTTCGGCTAGGGAGCTAGGGCTAGGGTTTGGGCTGGGGTTGGCATTAGGTTTGGGTTTGGGGTTGGGGTTGGGGTTAGGGTTGGGTGTTGGTGTTTGGATTGGGGTTGGGGTTAGGGGTTTGGATTAGGGTTTAGGGTTGGGGCTAGGGTTTGGGTTTTGGTTGGGAAATTTGGGTCTAGGGTTAGGAGTTAGGGTTAGAGGAAATTTTGGGGAGCTGGGGGTTGGGTTGGGGGAATTTGGGGCTGGGTTTGGGAGCTAGGGTTAGGAGTTAGGGGAGCTAGGGTTAGGACTGATTAGGGCTAGGAGCTGATTTGGAGCTAGGGCTAGAGGCTAGGGCTGGTGTTAGGAGTTAGGTTAGGGGTTTTGGGCCTATGGTTAGAAGGATGAATTAGGTATTAGGGTTAGGGTTAGGGTTAGGGTTAGGATTGGGGTTAGGGTTAGGGTTGGGTTGAGGGGTTGGGGTTGGGGTTGGGGTTTGGAGTTCAGAGTTGGGAGTTAGGCTAGAAATTTGGGGTTGGGGTTATGGTTTGGAGTTAGGGTTAGGGTTAGGGTTAGAGTGGGGTTAGGGGTTAGGGTTAGGGTTGGGCTGGGGGCTAGGATTGGGGAGCTGGGGATTAGGGTAGGGTTAGTGCTAGGATTATGGTAGGGTTAGGGCTAGGGCTAGGAGTTGGGGTTAGAGGAGTTTAGGGCTAGGGATAGGGTTAAGCGTTAGGGTTAGGGTTAGGGAGTTAGGGGTTAGGGTTGGGATGGTGTTGAGGTTGGGGGTTGGAGGGTTGGGGTTAGGGTTTGGGTTAGGGGTTGGGGAGGTTAGGGTTAGGGTTTGGGGATAGGGTTGGAGGCTAGGAGTTAGGGTTGTGGGCTGGGATTAGGGTTAGGAGTTAGGTTTAGGGTGGGCTGGGGCTTGAGGTTTGGGTTAGGGCTGGGGAGGCTGGGAGGCTGGGAGTTAGAGGGGGCTGGGGTTGCTGGGGATAGGGTTAGGGGTTAGGGCTAGGGCTGGGACTACGGTTGGAGCTTGGGTTGGCGTTAGGGTTAGGGGTTGGGGAGTTGGGAGTGGGGTTTGGGTTAGGAGTTAAGGTTAGGGTTAGGGAGATAGGCTTGGGCTAGAGTTAGGGTTAGGTGCTGGGGCTGGGGTTAGACTAGGAGCTAGGGTTGGGGTTAAGGTAGGGTTTGGGTTAGGAGTTTGGGTTAGGGTTAGGCTAGGAGTTAGGGTTGGGGTTAAGGAGTTGGAGTTAGGGTTAGGGAGTTAGGGTTGGGGTTGAGGGTTGGGGATTGGGATTTAAGGCTAGGTTGGGGTTAGGTTTAGGAAAGGGAGGGAGTTAGGAGTTTAGAGAAGAATTTGGGTTAGGGGTTGGGGTTAGGGTTATGGTTAGGAATAGGGCTAGGTCTAGGGTAAGGTTGGTGCTAGGAGGTTGGGGCTTGGGCTAGGATTAGGGTGGGGATTTGTGTGGAGTTGCATCTAGTTGGTTAGGATTAGTGTTTGGTTGGGGTAGGGTTTGGGTTTGGGATGGGGTTGGGGTTGGGGTTTGAGTTGGGGTTGGGGTTAGGGTTAGGAGCTAGGTTTGGGTTGGAGCTAGAGTTAGGGTTGGGGTTAGGTTTAGGGAGCTGGGGCTAGGGTGAGGGTTAGGGTTAGGATTAGGTACTTATGGTGGGATTGGGTTGGGAGCTAGGAGCTAGAGGTTAGGAGCTAGGATTAGGGCTGGGGGGGATTGAGGGTTAGGGTTGTGGGTTGGGGTTAGGGTTGGGGTTGGGGTTAGGGTTGGGATTGGGAGGCTGTGGTTAGGGTTGGGGTTAGGGTTAGGGTTGGGGTTGGGGTTTGGGTTTGGGTTGGGAGTTAGGGCTAGGGCTAGGGTTGGGGTAAGGTTTTGGGTTATGGTTAGGGTTATGTTTGGCTAGGGTTAGGGTTGGGAGTTAAGGTTAGGGTTGGTGCTGGGGTTATGTTTAGGGTTAGGAATGCTGCTCAGCTGGAGTTAGGGTTGAGGGCTAGGAGTTGGGGCTAGAGGTAGGGCTAGGAGCTAGGGTTAGTCTTTGGGTTAGCATTAGGGTTGGGGTTGGGGTTGGGAGGTTAGGGGTTAGGGTTGGGGTTGGGAGTTAGGGTTGGGGTTGGGTTTAGGCTAGGAGTTAATGTTAGGGCAAGGGTTAGGGGTTAGGGGTAGGGTTGGGGCTTGAGCTTGGAGTTGGGACTAGGGCTAGGGTTAGGGTTTGGAGTTAGGGTTAGAAATTGGAGTTGGGATTAGGGTATGGTTTAGGGTTGGGTTTGGAGTTTTGGGCTGGGAGTTTGTGTTGGGGCTAGGGTTAGGGTTGGGGTTGGGGTTGGGGGTGGGGCTTAGGTTGGGGTTAGTGTTAGGAAGTGGCTAGGGCTGGGGGTTGCAGTTGGGGGCTGGGGTTGGGTTAGGAGCTAGGGCTAGAATTGGCTGGGAGGCTAGGGATTTTGGGGTTGGGCTAGGAATAAGGGATTCTGGTAGGAGCTAGGGCTAAAGGTTTTAGGTTAGGGGTTAGCGTGGGGTTTGGGGTTGGGGTTGGGGTTAGGGTTAGGGTTAGTGTTGGTGTTTGGATTGGGGTTGGAGTTAGGGTTTGGATTAGGGTTGGGAGGTTAGGGTTAGGAGGGTTTGGGTTTGGTTGGGGCTAGGGTTGGGGTTAGGGTTAGGAATAGAGGGTTAGGGTGGGATTAGAGTTAGGGTTGGGGGCGGGGGCTATTGTTAGAGTTTGGGACTAGGGTTAGGGTTAGGGTTAGAGTGGGGCTGGGGTTAGAGTGGCGTTAGGGCTAGGAGCTAGGATTTGGGCTAGGGCTGGGTCTGGGGCAGGCTTAGGGCAGGGTTAGGGGAGGAGGTTAGGTCTAGGGCATGGCGTGGTTATGTTAGGGTAGTAGTAGGAGGGTTAGGGTTAGGGTTAGGATTGGGGTTGGGGTTAGGGGTTGGGTTGAGGTTGGGGGTTGGGGTTAGGGGTTTGGGTTCTGGTTGGGGTTAGGACTAGGGGGTGGGGTGTTGGGGTTGTGGTTTTGGTTGGGGTTAGGGTTAGGGTTAGGGTGGGGTTAGGAATAGGGCTAGGGGCTAGAGTTAGGGTTGGGGCTGAGGCTAGGATGGGGGCTAGGGGTTGGGGGTAGGAGTTGGTGCTTTGGATTATGGGGAGTTAGGGCTAGGGCTAAGGTTGGGGTTAGAGCAGGGTTATAGCTAGGGGATAGGGTTAGGGCTAGGAGCTAGGGTTAGCGTTAGGGTTAGGGTGAGGGGTTGAGGGTTGGGGTTAGGTTTGAGTGTTGGGTTGGGGTTGGGGTTAGGGGTTTGGGTTAGGGTTGGGGGTTAGGTTAGAGTGGGAGTTAGGGTTAGGGGTTTGGGGATAGGGTTGGGGCAGGGAGTTGGGGGCGTGGCTAGGGTTAGGGTAGGGTTAGGGTTAGGGTTAAGTTTAGGAATTGGGTAGGGGCTTGAGTTTGGGGTTAGGGCTAGGAGGCTAGGGTTGAGGCTAGGGTTATGGTGGGGATAGGAGTTAGGGTTAGGGCTGAGGCTAGGACTGGTTAGGCAGCAGGTTAGTAGGATTAGGGTTAGGGTTAGGGGTTGTAGTGGGGTTTGGAGTTAGGGTTGGGGTTTGGTTAGGAGGTTTGGATTAGGGTTTGGTGCAGGGGTTGGAGTTTGGGGTTGGGGTTAGGGTTAAGTGGGGTTGGGGTTAGGGTTGGTTTAGGGTTGGGGCTAGGGTTAGGGTTAGGGATAGGGTTGGGGCTGGGGGAGTTGGGAATTGGGACTGGGGCTGGGAGTTGGGGCTGGGGCTAGGGGTTGAGGTTGGGAGTTGGGGCTAGGGCTGGGGTTAGGGCTTGGGTTAGGGTGGGGGCAAGGGCTAGGGTTAGGAGTTGAGTGTTAGAGGAGAATAGGAGTTAGGTTTGGGGTTGGGCTTAGGAGCTAGGGCGGCTAGGGCAGAGAAATGTTAAAGGCTAGGGTTAGAGCTAGGAGTTAGGAGCTAGGGTTAGGGTTAGGGGTTGGGTTGGGGTTGGGGGTTAGGGGTTGGGGTAGGGTTAGGTTGGGATTTGGGTTTGGGTTGGGAGTTAGGGTTAGAAATTTGGAGTTTGGGGTTGGGTTTAGGATTGAGGTGGGGTTAGGGTTAGGACAAGGTTTGGAGTTAGGGATAGGGTTAGGGTTGGGGTTAGGGTTAGAGGGGGAGGGGGTTAGGGTTGGGGTTAGGAGTGAGGTCGGGCGGGGCGGGGAGTTAGGGTTGGGGACTAAGGCTAGGTTAGGGAGTTAGGAGCTAGGGGTGCAGTAGGGTTGGGGTTAGGGTTTAGGTTAGGTTAGGGTTAGGGTTGGGGTTGGGGTTAGGGTTAGGGTTTAGGGAGTTAGGGTTAGTTGAGATTTGGGTTGGGAGTTGGAATAGGGTTAGGAGGTGAGGTTAGGGTTATAGTGAGGAGTTAGGAGTTAGGGTTAGAGGTTAGGTTAGGATTAGGGTTAGGTTTAGGGTTAAGGTTTCAGTTAGGGCTTGAGTTAGGATTTGGGTTGAGAGTTTGGGTTTTGGTTGGTTCTGAAGTTAGGTTAGGTGAGTTGGGTTAGGAGTTAGGGTTAGGGTTGGGGTTGGGGTTGGGCTTTGAGTTGGGGTTGGGGTTGGTTTAGGGTTAGAGGCGGGGAGGTTGGGGTTGGGTTTAGGGGTTGGGGTTGGGGTTTGGGCTAGGGTTAGGGTTGGGGTTTGGGTTAGGGCTGGGGCTCAGGTTAGGGTTAGTGTTAGGAAGTGGGCTAGGGCTAGAGTTCTGATTAGGGAGAGGTTGAGTTAGGGAGTTAGGGCTAGGGCTAGAATTAGGTTGGGGCTAAGGCTAGGGCTGGGGTTAGGGCTTGGAATAAGGTTACGGCTAGGTGCTAGGGCTAGGGTTTGGGCTAGGGTTAGCATTAGGTTTGGGGTTGGGGTTGGGGTTAGGGTTAGGGTTAGTGTTGGTGTTTGGATTGGGGTTGGGGTTAGGGTTTGGATTAGGGCTGGGGTTAGGGTTGGGGCTCGGGTTTGGGTTTTGGTTAGGGCTGGGGCTAGGGTTAGGGTTAGGGTTAGGAATAAATTTTGAGGCTAGAGTTAGGGTTGGGGCTGGGGCTATTGTTAGGGCTGGGGCTAGGGTTAGGGTTAGAGGTGGGGCTAGGGTGGGACTTGGCATTAGGGCTAGAGACTCTGATTTGGGCTTTGGGAGGAGCTAGGGCTAGGGCTGAGGTGTTAGGGTTAGGTCTAGAGGTTTGGGCCATGGTTAGGATTAGGGGGTATTAGGGTTAGGGTTAGGGTTAGGGTTAGGATTGGGGTTAGGGTTAGGGTTTGGGTTGAGGTTGGGGTTGGGGTTAGGGTTTGGAGTTCAGGTTGGGGGTTAGGACTAGGAATTTGGGGTTGGGGTTATGGTTTGGGTTAGGGTTAGGGTTAGGGTTAGGAATTTGGGGGTTAGGGTTAGGAGTTAGGGTTGGTGGGGGCTAGGTTGGGGGCTAGGGGTTAGGGTAGGGTTAGTGCTAGGATTATGGCTGGGGTTAGGGCTAGGGCTAGGGTGGAGGGTAGGAGCGAGGTTAGGGCTAGGGATAGGGTTAGGATAGGGTTAGGGTTAGAGTTAGGGTTAGGGTTAGGATTAGGGTTGGGGTTGGGGTTGGGGTTGGGGTTAGGGGTTTGGGTTAGGAGTTGGGGTTAGGGTTAGGGTTAAAAGGTTGGGGTTAGGGTAAATTTGGGAGATAGGGTTAGGGTTAGGGTTAGGAGTAGGGTTTAGGGCTTAGGTTAGGGTTAGGGCTGGAGGGGTTAGGGTTGGGAGCTAGGGGCTAGGGTTGGGGCAGGGTTAGGGCTTAGTTAGGGTTAGGGTTAGGGTTAGGTTTAGGAATTGGGCTAGGAGCTTGAGTTTGGGGTTAGGGGTTGGGGCTAGGGGTTAGGGTTAGGGTTATGGTGAGGGGATAGGGTTAGGGTTAGGGTTAGGGGCTGGGACTAGGTGGCAGCAGGTTGGCGTTAGGGTTAGGTTGGGGTTGGGAGTTAGGGGTTTGGAGTTAGGGTTGGGGTTTTTAGGTTGGGGTTTGTATTAGGGTTGGGGTTAGGGGTTGGGGTTTGGGGCTTGGGTTAGGGTTAGGGCTGGGTTAGGAGTTAGGGCTATGGTTGGGGTTGGGGCTAGGGCTGAGGGTTATGGCAGGTTAGGAGGCTGAGGCAGAGGTTTGGGGTTAGGAGTTAGTGTTAGAGGCAGGAATAGGGTTAGAAATTTGGGGGTTAGGAGCTGGGAGCTGGGGCTAGGGCTTAGGCAGAGTGTTAAGGCTAGGGTTAAGGCTAGGGTTAGAGTTAGGGTTTGGGTTGGGTTGGGGTTAGGGTTAGGAGTAGGGTTAGGTTGGGATTTGGGTTTGGGTTGGGGTTAGGGTTAGGGCTGGGTTTGGGGTTGGGTTTAGGATTGCGGCTGGGGTTAGGGTTAGGACAAGGTTTCAGGTTAAGGATAGGGTTAGGATTGGGGTTAGGGTTAGGGCTGGGGATAGGGTTGGGGTTAGGGTCAGGAATCGGGCCAGGGCCAGAGTTAGGGTTGGGACTAAGGCTAGGTTTGGGGTTGGGGCTGGGGGTTGGCATTGGGGTTGGGAGTTAGGGTTGGGTTGGGGGTTAGGGTTAGGGTTGGGGTTGGGGTTAGGAGTTAAGGTTTGAGAGGGTTAGGGTTAGGAGCTAGGGCTGGGGTTGGGGTTGGGAATAGGGTTAGGGTGAGGTTAGGGTTAGGGTTGAAGGTTAGGAGTTAGGGTTAGGAGTTAGGAGTTAGGAGTTAGGGTTAGGGTTTAGTTAGGGGTGGAGTTAGGATTTGGGTGGGGTTTGGGTTGTGGGGGCTGCGGTTCTGGTTGGGTTTGGGTGAGGGTTGGGTTAGGGTTAGGGTTGGGGTTGGGGTTGGGGTTGGGCTTTGAGTTGGGATTGGGGTTAGGGTTAGGGTTAGGGCAGGAGTTGGGGTTAGGTTTAGGGTTGGGGTTGGGGTTTGGGCTAGGGTTAGGGTTTGGTTTGGGTTAGGGCTGGGGCTTAGGTTAGGGTTAGTGTTAGGAAGTGGGCTAGGGATGGGGATTCGATTGGCTAGAGGCTGGGGAGTTAGAGCTGGGAGCTAGAATTGGTGGGGCTAAGGCTAGAATTTGGGGTTAGGGCTTGGAATAAGGTTACGGCTAGGGCTTGGGCTAGGGTTTGGGCTAGGGTTAGCATTAGGTTTGGGGTTGGGGTTGGGGTTAGGGTTAGGGTTAGTGTTGGTGTTTGGATTGGGGTTGGGGTTGGGGTTTGGATTGGGGCTGGGTTTAGGGTTAGGGTTCGGGTTTAAGTTTTGGTTAGGGCTGGGTCTAGGGTTAGGGTTAGGGTTAGGAATAGGGCTGGGGTTAGAGTTTGGGTTGGGGCTGGGGCTATTGTTGGGGCTGGGGCTAGGGTTAGGGTTAGGGCTGGGGCTAGGGTTAGGACTAGCATTAGGGCTAGGGCTACGATTTGGGCTAGGGCTAGGGCTAGGACTGGTGTTAGGGTTAGGTCTAGGGCTGGGCCTATGGTTAAGTTAGGGTCGTATTAGGGTTAGGGTTAGGGTTAGGGTTAGGATTGGGGTTAGGGTTAGGGTTTGGGTTGAGGTTGGGGTTGGGGTTAGGGTTTGGGTTACGGTTGGGGTTAGGACTAGGGCTGGGGTTGGGGTTATGGTTTGGGTTAGGGTTAGGGTTAGGGTTAGGGCTGGGGTTAGGGTTAGGGTTAGGGTTGGGCTGGGGCTAGGTTCAGGGCTAGGGGTTAGGGTAGGGTTAGTGCTAGGATTATGGCTGGGGTTAGGGCTAGGGCTAGGGTTAGGGTTAAGGCAGGGGTTAGGGCTAGGGATAGGGTGCTTGATTAGGGTTAGGGTTGGGGTTAGGAGGTTAGGGTTAGGTTGGGTGTTGGGGTTGGGGGTTAGGGGTTTGGGTTAGGGTTGGGGGTTAGGGTTAAAAGTTGGGGGATAGGGTTGGGCCTAGGGTTAGGGCTGTGGCTGGGATTAGGGTTAGGGTTAGGTTTAGGAATTGGGCTAGGGCTTGAGTTTGGGTTAGGGCTAGGGCTAGGGCTAGGGTTAGGGCTGGGGTTGCGGCTGGGGATAGGGTTAGGGTTAGGGCTAGGGCTAGGACTACGGTTAGGGCTTGGGTTAGCGTTAGGGTTAGAGTTGGGGTTGGGGTCGGGGTTTGGGTTAGGGTTAAGGTTAGGGTTTGGAATAGTGCTTGGGCTAGAGTTAGGGTTCGTGCTAGGGCTAGGGTTTGGACTAGGGCTAGGGTTAGGTTAAGGTAGCATTTGGGTTAGGGTTTGGGTTAGCGTTAGGCTAGGGTTAGGGTTGGGGCTGGGGTAAGGGTTGGGTTAGGGTTAGGGTTAGGGTTGGGGTTGGGGTTGGATTGGGATTTGGGCTAGGTTGGGGTTAGGGTTTGGTAGGGGTTAGGGTTTGGCTGGGGTTAGGGTTGGGGTTAGGGTTATGGTTAGGAATAGGGCTAGGTCTAGAATTAGGGTTGGTGCTAGGGTTGGGGCTTGGGCTAGGATTAGGGGTGGGGATTTGTGTGAGTTGCATCTAGTTAGGTTAGGATTAGTGTTTGGTTGGGAGTAGGGTTTGGGGTTTGGGATGGGGTTGGGGTTGGGGTTGGAGTTGGGGTTGGGGTTAGGAGTTAGGGCTAGGTTTGGGTTGGGGCTAGAGTTAGGGTTGGGAGTTAGGTTTAGAGTTTAGGGCTAGGGTTGAGGAGTTAGGGTTAGGATTAGGACTTGTCTTTGAGGTGGAAAAAGGTTGGGAGCTAGGGAGTTAGGGAGCTAGGATTAGAAATTTTGGGAGCTAGGGTTAGGATTGGGGTTAGGGTTGTGGTTGGGGTTTGGGTTGGGGTTGGGGTTGGGTTAGGATTAGTGGTTAGGGGTTAGGGTTAGGGTTGGGGTTGGGGTTTGGGTTGGGGGTTAGGCTAGGGCTAGGGTTGGGGTAGGGTTTTGGGTTATGGTTAGGGGTTAGGGTTGGCTAGGAGTTAGGGTTGGGATTGGGTTAGGGTTGGTGCTAGGGTTGTTTGGGTTAGGAATCACATTTCTGGCTAGAGTTAGGGTTGGGAGCTAGGGGTTAGGGCGGAGTAGGGGCTAGGAGCTAGGGTTAGTCTTGGGTGCAGTAGGGGTTAGGGTTGGGGTTAGGGTTAGGGGGCTAGGGTTAGGGTTAGGGTTGGGGTTGGTTTTAGGGCTAGGGTTAATGTTAGGGCAAGGGTTAGGGTTAGGGGTAGGGTTGGGGCTTGGGCTAGAGTTAGGGTTGAGGCTAGGGCTTGGTTGAGGGCTACAGCTAAGGTTGGGGCTGGGGTTAGGGCAGGGGGCTAGGGTTGGGAGCTTGGGGCTTGGGTTAGGACTAGGGCTAGGGTTAGGGTTTGGGTTAGGGTTAGGGCTGGAGTTGGGATTGGGGTATGGTTTAGGGTTGGGTTTAGGTTTTGGGCTGGGGTTTGTGTTGGGGTTATTGTTAGGGTTGGGGTTTGGGTTAGGGTTAGGAATAGGGCTTGGGCGAGGGTTAGTGTTGGTGCTAGGGCTAGGGTTAGGGCTAGGACTAGGGTTAGGGTCTAGGGCTCGAGCTATGGTTAGGTTAAGGTTTGGTTGGGGCTAGGGTTATTGTTAGCATTAGGTTAGGTTTAGGGTTTGGTTCAGGTACAGGTTAGGGTTAGGGTATGGGTTAGGTTTAGGGTTGGGGTTGGGGTTAGGGTTAGGGTTAGGGTTAGGGTTGGGGCTGGGGTTAGGGTTTGGGTTAGTGTTGTGGTTGGGATTGGGGTTTGGGTTGGGGTTGAGGTTAGGGTTTGGGCTGGGGTTAGGGTTGGGGATCGGATTAGGGTTTAGGTTGCATTTAGGAATAGGGATAGGTCTGGAGTTAGGATTGGTGCTAGGTTTGTGGCTAGGGTTAGGATTAGGTCTAGGGTTAGGGCTAGGGCTAGGTCTCGGGCTAGGGTTCGGTTCTGGTGGAGTTTGGGCTAGGATTAGGGTTAGGTTACTGTTAGTGTTAGGTTAGGGTTAGTGTTTGGTTAGGGAAAGGGTTAGGGTCTGGGTTAGGGTTGGGTTGGGGTTATATTTGGGGTTAGAGTTCGGGTTAGGGTTGGGGGTTAGGGGGTTGGGGTTAGGTTAGGGGTTTGGGTCGGGTTTGGGGTTGGGGCTTGGGTTAGGGTGCGGGTTAGGGTTAGGGCTGGGGTTGGGGTTTGAGTTGGGGTTGTGGTTAAGGCTAGGGTTTGGGTTGGAGCTAGAGTTAGGGTTAGGGTTTGGTTTTGGGTTGGGGCTAGGTTTAGGGTTGGGGTTAGGGTTAGGGTTAGGGTTAGGATTAGGAATTGGGCTAGGGTTAGAGTTAGGGTTGCGGCTAGGGCTACGGTTAGGACTAGGGCTAGGGTTAGGGTTAGGGTTGGGTTTGGGGTTTGGGTTGTGGTTGCGGTTGGGGTTTGGGTTGGTGGTGGGGCTGGGGTTGGGATTAGGGTTGGGGTTTGGGTTTGGGTTAGGGTTGGGGCTAGTGCTAGGGTTAGGGCTAGGGTAAGTGATAGGGCTAGGGTTTGTGCTGGGTTAGCGTTAGGGTTGGGGTTGGGGTTGGGGTTAGGGTTGGGGCTGGGGTTAATGTTAGGGCTTGGGTTGGGGTTTCGGCTAGGGTTAAGTTTGGGGTTAGGGTTAGAGGTTGGGCTAGGGTTAGGGTTAGGGTTAGGAATAGGGCTAGGGCTAGAGTAAGGGTTTGGGCTTGGGCTAGGGTTAGGTCTAGGGCTTGGGTTAGGCGCTAGGGTTAGGTATAGGGCTTGGGTTATGGCTAGGGTTAGGGTTAGTGTTGGGGTTCGGGTTAGGGTTGAGGTTTGGGTTGGGGTTGGGGTTAGGGTTGAGGTTTGGGTTGGGGTTGTGGTTGGCGTTTGGGCTGAGTTGGGGTTAGGGTTTTTGTTGGGATTAGGTTTTGGGCTAGGGTTAGGGTTAGGGTTTGGTTTTGGGTTGGGAATAGGGTTATGGTTAGGGTTGGGGTTAGGGTTGGGGTTGGTGTTAGGAATAAGGCTTGGCCTAAAGTTAGGATTGGGGCTAGGTCTCGAGTTAGGGAGTAGAACTTGGGTTGGGGCTGGAGTTTGGGCTCGAGCTAGGGTTTGGGATAGGGCTGGGACTTGGGTTAGGTTAGGGTAGGGTTAGGGTTAGGATTAGGGTTAGGGTTAGGAATAGGGCTAGGGCTTGAGTTAGGTTTGGGTCTAGGGCTAGGGTTAGGGCTGGAGGGGTTAGGGAGCTGGGGAGCTGGGGTTGGGGTTAGCTTTTGGGTTGGGATTGGGGTTGGGGTTAGGTTGAGGGTTAGGGATTCTGTCAGGAGGTCAAGGTCAGTCGAGGGTTGGGGTTAGGAGTTGAGTGTCGGGGAGTTGGAGTGGGAGTGGGGTTATTATTAGGGTTCTGGTTAGGGTTGGGATTGGTGGGGTTTGGGTTAGGCTTAGGGTTTGGGTTTGGTTAGGGTAAGGTTAGGGTTAAGTCGGGGTTTGGGTTTGGGTTCATGTAAGGGTTAGTGTTAGGGTTCGTGTTGGAGTCAAGGTTAGGGTTAGGGTTTGGGTTTGGGTGGGGTTTTGGGTGGGTGTTGGGGTTAGGGTTAGGGCCGGGGTTAGGGTTAGGTTTAGGGTTAGGGCTGGGGCTAGGGTTAGGTTAGGGTTGGGGTTAGGAATAGGGCTACGGCTAAAGTTAAGGTTCGGGCTAGGGCTAGGGTTAGGGCTCGAGTTAGGGCTAGGCTTAGGTGTTGGGCTAGTTTTAGGGCTTTGATGAGGTGTTGGGGTTTCGGTTAGGGTTAGCTTTAGGGTTGGTGTTGGGGTTAGGGTTTTGAGTTGGTGTTGGGGTTAGGGGTTAGGGTTGGGGCTAGGGCTAGGGGGTTAGGGTTGGGAGCTAGGATTAGGGCTGACGGTAGGGGTTAAGGTTAGGGGTTAGGGCGGGGCTAGGGTTAGGAGCTAGTGCTTGTGTTAGGACTAGGGTAGGGGTTAAGGTTAGGGTTAGGTTAGGGGTAGGGTTTGGGTTTGGGTTTGGATAGGGTTAGGTTAGGGGTTAGGGTTGGAGTGGGGTTGGGGTTTGGGTTCATGTAAGGTGTAGTGTTATGGTTCGTGTTGGCGTCAAGGTTAGGATTGGGGTTGGGGTTAGTGTTTGGGTTTGGGTGGGGGTTTGGGTTGAGGTTGGGGTTGGGGTTAGGGCCGGGGTTATGGTTATGGCTGGGGTTAGGGTTAGGGCTCGGGTTAGGGTTTGGGCTGGGGTTAGGGTTAGGATTAGGGTTAGGGTTTGGAATAGGACTAGGGCTAGAGTTAGGATTGGGGCTAAGGCTAGGGTTAGGGCTGGAGTTAGGCGTGGGGCTTGGGTTAAGGCTTGGGCTAGGGTTAGGGTTGGGATTAGGGGTTAGGGTTTGGGTTAGGTTTGGCTTTAGGGTTGGGGTTAGGGTTTGAGTTTGTGTTGGGTTTAGGGTTTGGGTTAGGGTTGGTGTTGGGGTTAGGGTTTGGGTTGGGGTTAGGGTTAGGTTCAGGTTTAGGGTTAGGGTCAAGGTTTTGGTCATGGTCAGGGTTGGGGTTAGGGTTAGGTTTGGGATTGGGGATTTGGTGAGTGGGGTTGGGGTTGGGGTTGGGGTTAGTTTGGAGTTAGGGTTATGGTCATAGTCGGTCGGGAGTCAAGATGGGGTTGGGGTTAGGTTTGGGGTTAGGGTTGGGGTTAGGGGTGAGCATAGTTCGGTTCAAACCGAACAAACAGTTCAAAGGCGAGGTTTTCTGATTCGGTTCGGTTTTGATTAGGATGGTTCGAATTAGGTTTGAAGTTTTCAACCAAACCTTGACAAGCCGTGTGTTATCCATTCTAATCACTTTCATCCGCCATCGACCCGTCATAGTTCATATAGAGTTGCCTTGATAGCCTAATATCTTTTCTCTCCACTTAACCTAATGGCGATGAAATACCCGAACAACGGTGTCCTCTCTAATTCTAGAGCATCTCATCATCTCTAGTTCTCTACCTCTCTATTCTCTATTAAACTTCTTTTATTTTCGACCAATCCACTTTGGAGGTAAGAAACTTAAACCCTAATGTTGATTCTAACCTTTTTTGATTTTTCTCCTCGATTGATGCACATAGTGCAAGAGAATTGTACCTAAGTGAAAACGAACAAAGCCGGCAGGCAGAACGAACGAACCGACTTGAAGTGGTTGGGT
>WHSE01000434.1:0-16993 GCA_012295165.1 Asparagus setaceus | reverse complement strand
TTTGTAAAGTTTTTTTTTAATATATCAGCGGGCGCTGGCGCCATAAGCGCCAGCTCGGCCAGCCACGCCGCTTCGCCAAGGACTGGCCGCCACTTCGCCGTTTCTCCTCGGGTCCGCAAGTACCGCACGCACAAGAAAAAAGAAGAAAAAGAAGAAAAAGAACTCGTAGGCTCTCGATGCATACCTTGTTGATCGAGGAAGAAAAGACGGCGAGAAGCTAGATGAAAACAAGAGAGAGCAGTGGAGGGGGCCGCCTAGGTCAAGAATAGAGGATTATGGGTATTTATAACAACCCCATATGGACCCAATCCTCTTTAAATAAGGACTCCTATTTGGCAAGAAGTAGGAATTCTAATTGAGCCCAATCAATTCTAATTAGGACTCTAATCAGCCCCAATTAGGAGTCCTAATGGAATCTTATCCGATGTCAAAATAGTGCCAAATCGTCCGCTGATTGGCTCCTACTCCTTCCGCCAAGCTTGGAAAAATTCTCGCTATCGCCATCATCGACGCAAATCAACGCCTAATCCTACTCCAACTAGGATTACAGTATAAACCGCTTCCTAAATTGTCGAAGTTCCCTAAGAATATTCTCACAAGAAATATTCTTAGGGATAACTCGATCGTATGGATTGCATCGACGAATCAACGCTACACCCAATCTACTCCAACTAGGATTACGAGTATAAACCGCTTCCTAATTTGTCGAGAAGTTCCCTAAGAATATTCTCACAAGAAATATTCTTAGGATAACTCGATCGTATGGATTGCATCGACGCAAATCAACTACCAATCCTACTCCAACTAGGATTACGGTATAAACCGCTTCCTAATTTATTGAGAAGTTCTAAGAATATTCTCACAAGAAATATTCTTAGGATAACTCGATCGCGGCGGATTGCATCGACGCCAATCAACGCTGCTCTAACTTACCCAACTAGGATTACGGTATAAACCGCTTCCTAATTTATTGAGAAGTTCCTAAGAATATTCTCACAAGAAATATTCTTAGGATAACTGATCGCAAGGATTGCATCGACGAAATCAACGCCTAATCCTACTCCAACTAGGATTAGTATAAACCGCTTCCTAAATTGTCGAGAAGTTCCCTAAGAATATTCTCACAAGAAATATTCTTAGGATAACTCGATCGTATGGATTGCACCGACGCGATATCAACGCGTACCAACCTACCCAACTAGGATTACGAGTATAAACCGCTTCCTAATTTATTAGTTCTAAGAATATTCTCACAAGAAATATTCTTAGGATAACTCGATCGTATGGATTGCATCGACGCCAATCAACGCTCAAGCCCAACTTACCCAACTAGATTACGTATAAACCGTTTCCTAAATTGTCGAGAAGTTCCTAAGAATATTCTCACAAGAAATATTCTTAGGATAACTCGATCGTATGGATCTTAATCACGCAAATCAACGCTACCAACCTACCCAACTAGGATTACGGTATAAACCGCTTCCTAAATTGTCGAAGTTCCCGAAGAATATTCTCACAAGAAATATTCTTAGGATAACTCGACGCGGGCGGATTGCACGACATCAACGCCACCCAATCCTACTCCAACTAGGATTACGTGTATAAACCGCTTCCTAAATTGTCGAAGTTCCCGAAGAATATTCTCACAAGAAATATTCTTAGGATAACTCGATCGTAGGATTGCACCGACGATATCAACGCTACGCCTAATCCTACTCCAACTAGATTACGAGTATAAACCGCTTCCTAATTTATTGAGAAGTTCCCTAAGAATATTCTCACAAGAAATATTCTTAGGATAACTCGACGTATGGATTGCATCGACGCCAATCAACGCCAAGGTCTAACTTACCCAACTAGGATTATGTATAAACAAGCTTTCCAAATTTTCAACGAGGAGTTCCCGGAGAATAAATCCATATTCTTAAGGATAACTCGATGACCCTTAATTTCTCCCACCATAATATCCAAGAGAGGAATAATCGACGAGGCCGAAGTCATGACGACACCGACAACGGTTCAAATTCAAGAAACTTCTCCCACCGTGGATAATCATATCCCAACAACGGTCAAAGCCGCACTCGCCGACCGGGCTAGGACGATGGTTGAAAGCCAAATGGTCTCCTCGCTTCAACAAGGAATCTTCGATATCTCCATGAAAGATCACCCTCCCACCGTGGTTAAACCAACAACACACGGATGACGAAGAATTAGCCGATTGAGGGTTATGAAATTCCATGTACCGACATTGCCCAACGGTCGCCAACAAGGAGTTCACACATAATGAGAAGTCCAAAAGTCCGATGGTTAGTCAAACAACCACCAACCACACGAAGTTACAAACAAAACTCACCCACCACCAATCAAGATAACAAGCAAGTCGACAATAAATATGCAAAGACCGCGGAGCTTATCGTGAATCCTACAAAGAACCGATGATCCGAAGAATCAAGACTTGAAGCTATCTTTGGGACCCTCACCGATCGGGTCGAATATCATGTCCAAAGCATCCCGCACTCATTAAGAATTGAGACCGAGACGCTTTGGAGGTATCTCAGAGGGCTGAAAAATACTTACAAGATCCCCAAACCAACTCGCGATGTAGGAGTCGGCAATGACAACCCATCGAATGATAATGGACGTCAATCGCTAAGACGCTTAACTCGACGGGCTAACCCATAGCGCCACAAGCACGGCTTAAACCGACTTGAATAGACGATCCATCCAGACCGAACCTAACAAACCAAGAGTTAGTCCCGAACCAAATACGACGAACCTAAGTCCGAGAAGGCCAAGAGTCAATAGGTGGCCTAAACCGAGAGACCGAGAAAATGGCTAAACGGGCGAAAAACGGCAAAACACTGGTCGAAGACTTCTACCAAGTGGGTCGGCGCTCGGCCAATACTGAATGAGCCACCCTACCAACTGGTGTCAGTGCCTCGCCAAGTGGTTTAGGTGTCCAGCCACTGATGTTTGTACCACCTACCAACTTGCCGAGGGCTCACCAAGTGGTCGGAGGCTCGCCACCATGGCCGAGCCACCCCGCCAATCCCAGCCGAGGTGGCTCGCCGTGGTCGGTTAAGCAGACCCCTATTGTATAAATGGGGTCTTGTCGATGGAGAGGATTTTGGACTTCGCTTCGAGGGACTTCGTGCTTTGGAGGACTTCGATTACGGCGGATTAGAGAGGACTTCGCCGATTTTCGACGATTTTCTCAAGAGTTCTCACGATCCGCGAAGTCGCGGACGCATGCTCGAAAGCACCTGAGCACAAGTCCACCGACGCCCGATCTACAAGCCGAAGGTAACTCAATTCGGTCGAACTACGTGATACCCTCTAGGTTAAGCTTCTTTAATCTCGTGGATAGCGCCGATTTCTCCTTGTAGATCTCACCCGCCCGGCGATCCTCTCTTCGCCAGGCGATCCCCGCAGCGCATCCTCCTTCAGGAGGTGATCCTCAGCTTCGCTTTCTTCGCGGAACGAGCCCCTTTACATCTGTAGTTCCGAACCCGGTCTCTACCGATCGAATTGCGCTGTGGTCCACTGACACAAAAGTCCCGCAAGAAGAAACCCACGCAAGCGGTGACCTCGATATAACGTAGATCCTCGTGGTTTGTTCACAAGGATAAAAGTTGTAATCTTTTGATTTTCATTGTAAGCCTTAAAATAAAAGGCTATATTTCTCTTTGAATTTGTTGTAGGCCAAAAAAGCTGTAAGCAAGTTCAAATCAATGACAATCATCCTAACTTTTACCGCGAACAACGAGATGAAGGCTCATCCTTCCTTTGAGTAAACGCTCGGGCTATATGCCGCAATCCACAAGGAATATTGGCCACCATCACCGAAGGAGAGAGAGTTCCTTTTGCGGCAAGCCGAATCGCGGGATAAAGACCAAAGGTATCACCGCTTGATATGGAATCACGATTTCTTTAGCCGATTGCAAGATAACTGGCCAGAAGAGTTGTCGGTTGAATAGGCTTCACCGCATTACAGAAAGGTTACAAACTTGGTCCCTGGGGAAAACCGCCTTTGGCAATCGCCGAAAGGTGTAGGAGTTAGCACCGATCTTTGCTCACCATTAATTGCCAGGAGTGAGCGTGACGCTCACATATTTTCTCACCAATTATCCTCCAAGTGCTTGAACGCTAATTGCAACCGCTGTGCTCACTTGTGATTTCTTTTAACATAAGGTTCGATTGGGCTAGAGCTATATGATAATGGCGTGAGATCCCATAAAGTGGTGTAACGGTCCATGCGCGGGGTCCTTCAAATCGACTCAACTCCCGGTTCGAGGGAAAGTACCTGATTTTCCCATGGGTAAACCCAAACTCGGACATCTCATGTGCCGTAGCCCAACTCACCATGTTTGGTGAAAACATATTCGAAGTCCGATTGTAGAGCTCAATAAGGCAAAGAAATGGTTGGCATCGATGGAAGGCCGCGACATGGTGGCACGAATCGCCGAAAGTACAGCCGCAGCACGGTTCTTCATCCCACCGATATGACATAATTGGTCAGCGACCCCACCCGCCTATCTCGACGAGTGAACCCATCATAAAATCTATGGCGGATGATTCGGTGATCTCTCCAACTTCGCAAGACGGTTCTTCAAAGTCGAGGCAATAATGAAAAGCTCATCACGGGCTGCGGTCTAATCCCACAACCTGTGGTGAAGGCCGATGATGCGATTCTATTGAACCCTGAATCGTCGCCGGGTAATGAATTCAAGTAGCGATATGATCATGCTCCTCGGTCAATCGCCAGACATATGGCGGTCACGCTGTGGTGCCCAAATCGGTCGGACGAGGTATCCGGGATATAAAGAGCTTCCTCGCCCTTGTTCACCACCGCCACCGATAAAAGTCAGACCGATCGCTAACGTAGCCGTAACGCATAATCCGGCTCTTCGCAAAGTTGAGTAGAGCCGGTGTCTTTCAAGCCGCGACGGTGACCGAATGCGGAACTCCCCGCTAATACCCCAATAGTCTCCGCCGATGTATCGATGCGAATCGAGATGAAATGAAAATAGCGGATCATCATACATGGAATAGTATTCACTATGGCGCCCATCAACCAAGGTGGAAACACCAAGGGATAATCAACCGCAAAACATTCAGCTATTAAAGGTAATATAAGGCGCTGAATTCATCTTACACGATTGAGTCACGACCTATATTTATATCGATGATTTCATCCAGATCGAATACTCGAGAACGATATATATCATCGCGATAAATAAAGTGATAATATCTCCCGCTCTTCGTAGTAACGGATACGCGAAATCGCCCCATTAAAGATCTTGAGACCGTAATGACCAAGCGTAACCACCTCCGCCAATCCCCACAAGGGAGGATCTCACCAATCGCCACAAAGGAGAACGAGGCGGGACGACATATGTATGCATGAGAAGATAAATCAATCTTTGAAGCCGCCAATCCCCACAAAGGAGGATTCTCTTCCCAATCGCCAATGGCGAGAACTAAGCTGGGTGTAATGTGTATATGCATGAGAGGATGGTAACATCGGCGCACTAAATAATGAGGAGCGCGGCTCACGCCGGCGCTGCGGAGTCGATCGCCGCTGCGGAGACCTCCGCTGATGACATCGAAACCGCAAAAGGACAAAATAAAGTCGATATGCGCCAAAATCAGCAAATTTAGCAAAGAGACCAGGTCGTCTGCTCGCCGGCCATGACCGAAAGGCACCAACGAAAGTGCCTCGACTCAACCGAGACCACCCAGCGCCAAGCCGAGATCAGCCAGGGTACCGTGCGCCGACAGAGACCGCGCCAGCCAGCGCCGAAATCGTGATTGTGCTCCACTGCCTCTCATTGCTCAAGGCCCACCGCATACACCGAGACAAAAAAGGAAAAAAGAAGAGAATAGAAAGAAAAAAAAAGAGAAAAGAAAGAAATTGTAAAAGCCTCATGTATGTACCTCGTAGTTTAAGAGAGATGAGACGGCACGAGGCGAGATGAAAACAAGAAGGAAAAGCTCGAGAACGCCTAGGTCGAACAAAAGAGAGGAGATGGGTATTTATAGCAATCCCTAATGAGGCCCAAACCAATTCTAATTAGGACTCTAATCAGCCCCTAATAAGGAGTCCTAATTAGAACCTTATTCGATGCCAAACAAGTACAACCGCGCCACTAATTCTTCCCCACACATCCGAGGGATGCCTAACATATTTCCAAAGAAGATTATTGTCCCATGAAGGCCTCTTCAAGTTCTTGAATTCGATATTTCTAATCCTACTCCAATTAGAAACACGAGTATAAACCGCTTCCTAATTCGCCGAGAAGTTCCCGAGAATATTTCCACAAAAATATACTTAGGATAACTCGATGAACGCCATAAAGCTGAAATTATATCGACGCCAATCAACGCAACGCCTAATCCTACTCCAATTAGGAACACGAGTAAACTATTTCCTAATTGGCCGAGAAGTTCTGAGAATATTTCCACAAAAATATACTTAGGATAACTCGATGAACTTCATAAAGCGGAAATTATATCGACGCCAATCAACGCTACGCCATCCTACCCAATTAGGAACACGAGTATAAACAAGTTCTAATTCATCGAAGTTCCCAAGAATATTTCCACAAAAATATACTTAGGATAACTCGATGAACCATAAAGCTGAAATTATATCGACGCCAATCAACACGCCGCCTAATCCTACCCAATTAGGAACACGAGTATAAATCGCTTCCTAATTGGCGGAAGTTCCCAGAATATTTCCACAAAAATATACTTAGGATAACTCGATGAACGCCATAAAGCTGAAATTATATCGACGCCAATCAACGCTGTCAGCTTAATCCTACTCCAATTAGGAACACGAGTATAAACCGCTCCCTAATTTTCGCCGAAGTTCCCCGAGAATATTTCTATATAACTCGACAACCCTCAATTTCTCCCACCGTAATATCCCAAAAGGAATAATTTGACGAGGCATGAAAATCATATTGACACGGACAACGGTTCTAGTCTCGAAGAAATTCCTCCCGCCGTGGATAATCATATCCCAACAACGTCAACGCCGCGACTGCATTGAAGGCTAGACGCTAGTCAACGCTGCCGCACTCGCCGATTGAAGGCTAGGACGCCGGTCAACGCCGCACTCACGGCCGAAGGCCAAATTCCATATTTCGACGCCAATCAATGCGCCGCAATGAATTCCCCCCACCAACGCAAGTCTCGAAAAGTGGGGTGGTCAATTGAATGACAATTCACCAACACAAGTCAATAGCAAGTGAGCTCAATCGCCTACCGAGATTCGACAACGGCCGCAATAAATGCAAAGACTGCACCATCCTACAACGACTAGAGAATCAAGGATTGGAGGAATCGATATTGAAGCTATTCTTAAGAATAAATTCATCTATCGACTGGTCGAGATCTCGACAACGGTCGACAAAAAATGCAAGATCGCGATACTTCGCAATCCCACAAAGCACCGAAAGATAAAAGAGTGGAGAGATCAAACGCCAAGGTCATTCACAAGTCCTATCACCAATCGGAAGGGTGAAGGGTCATATCCAAAGTATCCTGCACTGCCGAAAATCGACCGAGACACTTTGGAGGGGTATCAGAGATGCTGAAAATTGCTTATCGCATTCGAGCGACTCGCGGACGGTGTCGATTAACCGACGCACCCATCCGGCCAACGAATCTTAACTACTAACACGGATTACGCCGCGAAAACGCATAAAGCTTAGCCCATCTAACGCATGAAGTGAGTCGGCAAGGCGACGAAGTCAATGAAGCGACGATCGTGGAATAAACCCGATGACGGTTTCAGATCACGAGATTCGACGAGGCGAAGTTGACTAAACTCAAACGCCGACGATCATCAACCGTATTTAGTCCGCCAACGAAATGAGCCGATCGAGCTCAAAGTTGATCGGATATGACTCAAACACAACGGCGACATCTCCGAGGAAAATTACGCCGAAAACGACGGAAAAATCCCGGAATCGGAGTTTGGCGGGCGAACCAACCCGACCTGTTAGTTTGTCAGGTGCCGCCGGGCCGCATTCACGCCAAGGCTGCCAGGCCACGCTACCGCCTTGTTCGCTGGCGCTGTCCCTTGGTCGCTGATTTCACCCCCTCCTCTTGAACCCTATAAATAGAAAGGGGAAATTCGAGACGGGTTGGATTTTTTAAAGATTGGCGAGCTCAGAGGGTCGGAATTCGGAGTTTTGCGCATCAAGACTTAGGCTAGATCCGAAGCCGGACGAGATAAGAGACAAGATCCAGATCTTGAAGAGCTTGTCGCGTTCGCATCTACACAAAGCCAAAGCGGATTAAGGTGAGGTTTATCGATCTTCCTCTAGACTAAGCTTCGCCTTAGTTTCGTGGATAGCCAGATTTCTCCTAATAGATCTCTCACCCGGCCCTACATCCTCTCCTTCGTGAGTGCGATCCCCGTAGGTTGTTCATGGTAAAGTTGGGATGATTGTCATTGATTTGAACTTGCTTACGCCTTCTTTGGCCTACAAAAAATTCAAACAAAAGAATGCCTTTATTTTAAGGCTTACAATGAAAATCAAAAAGATTACAACTTTTATCCTTAGGAACAAACACGGGATCTCATATATCGAGGTCCCGCATGCGGGTTCTTTGCCTGTGTCGGGACTTTTGTGTCCGTGGACCACCGCTAATTCGATCCGTGATAGAGACCCGGTTCGAACTACAGATGTAGCGGGCTCGCTTCACTAAGGAAACGGTTACCGAGGGGATCACACTCAAAGGAGAGGATCGTCATGGGGATCGTGACTCACGAAGGAGAGGATCGCGAGCGGTGAGATCTACAAGGAGAAATCACAGCTTATCCCCGAGATTAAGACAAGCTTAACCTAGTGGGTATCTCAGAGTTTGACCCGACCGCCACCTTCCGCTGTAGATCGACGTCACTGACTTGTGCTCACCGGTGCTCGAACGCAAGGCCGACGGCTCATGGATCTTGTGAGAACTCTTCTAAAATCGCCGAAAATCCCGAGCCCAAGTCCTCTCTAACCGCCATCCTAAGTCCTCCAAGCCTCAAGTCCAAAAATCCCTCCATCATCAACAAGACCCTTCCTATTTATACTGGGGGTGCGGTCGCTCTACTGGTTTCAGCCACCAAGTTGTTGGCCGAGGTGGCTCGCCATGGTGGCCGAGCCTCCTACCACTTTGTCGAGGCACCTCCGCCAAGTTGGTCGAGGTGGTTTCGCCATTGTGGCTTCACTGTCGCCACTTGTCGAGGTAACCCCGCCAAGCCAGCGCCACTAAGCCGGGGCTGCTTTTTCCGCCTCACCGCTTTTTCTCGGTCTCGGCTTAGGCCCTGCTTATTCTCGACTTCTCCGGACTCGACCCGCGTCAGATTGGCCCCGGACTAACTCTTGGTTTGTTCCGCTCAACGGTCTCTGATCCGATCGCCTATTCAAGTTCGTTTAAACCGTGTTGTGACGCTTATGGTTCGCTGCCGAAGTTCACGGCTTTAACGATTCGACGTCCAGATCATTATGGTTGTCATTCGCCGACTTCGCCACGAAGTTGGTTTCGATCTTGTAAGTATTTTTCAACGCTTACAGATATTCTCCAAAGCCGCCTCGGCCACTCTTATGAGTCTCGATGCTTTGGACATGATGGTTCCCTACTTCGCCGGCCGAGGGTCCCAAAAGATAGCTTCAAGTCTTCGATTCTTTCAGATCATCCAGCTTCTTGTAGGATTCCCCGATAAGCTCACGGTGCCGTGATTTATTGTCCGACCGCTTGTTATCTTGATTCAAGCCGGTGGGTGAGTTTTGTTTGTAACTCGTGGTCGGTTGGTCGCTGTTTGACTAACCATCGACTTTTGACTTCTCCGTATGTCGGCTAATCCTTGTTGGCCATTATTGGCGTGGTCGCAGTACATGGAATTTCATAACCCTCAATCGCTAATTCTTCCGCCATCACGTGTTGTTGGTTTAACCACAGCCGAGGACTGATCTTTTCATGGAGATATCCTCCAAGATTCTTTGTTGAAACAGAGACCATTTGGCTTTCAACCATCGCCCTAGCTCACGGGCGAAAGTGCGACGCTTGACCGTTGTTGGGATATGATTATCCACCGTGGGAGAAGTTTCTTCGATCGACACGTTGTCCTGTCGCCATGACTTTCACCGGCCGATTATTCCTCTTGGATATTATGGTGGAGGAAATTAAGGGTCATCGAAGTTATCCTTAAGAATATGGATTTATTCTCCAGAACTCCTCGCTGAAAATTTGGAAACAGCTTTATACCCGTAATCCTAGTTGAGTAGGATTGGGCAACGCTGCTGATTGGCCGATGTAATCCGACGATCGAAGTTATCCCAAAGAATATTTCTTGTGAGAATATTCTTCCTGAACTTCAATAAATTAGAAACAAATATATACTGTAATCCTAGTTGGAGTAGGATTGGCGACGCTGATTTTGCGCCGGTGCAATCCGCACGATCGAAGTTATCCCTAAGAATATTTCTTGTGAGAATATTCTTCCGAACTTCTCGACAATTTAGGAAACAGCTTATACCGTAATCCTAGTTGAGTAGGACTGGTGACGCTGATCGGGCGCCGATGTAATCCAAGACGATCGAAGTTATCCCTAAGAATATTTCTGTGAGAATATTCTTCCTGAACTTCGACAATTTAGGAAACAGTTTATACTCATAATCCTAGTGGAGTAGGATTGGGCAACGCTGCTGATTGGCCGATGCAATCCGCACGATCGAAGTTATCCCTAAGAATATTTTGTGAGAATATTCTTCCAGAACTTCTCAATAAATTAGGAAACAGCTTATACTGTAATCCTAGTTGAGTAGGATTGGGCTTACGCTGCTGATTTGCGCCAGTATCCGCAGACGATCGAAGTTATCCCAAAGAATATTTCTTGTGAGAATATTCTTCCTGAACTTCAACAAATTAGGAAACAAATATACTGTAATCCTAGTTGGAGTAGGATCACGACGCTGATTTGCTGCCGGTAATCCGCAAGACGATCGAAGTTATCCCTAAGAATATTTCTTGTGAGAATATTCTTCCGAACTTCACAATTTAGGAAACAGCTTATACTGTAATCCTAGTTGGAGTAGGACTGGTGACGCTGATCGGCCGATGTATCCGCACGATCGAAGTTATCCCTAAGAATATTTCTTGTGAGAATATTCTTCCTGAACTTCTACAATTTAGGAAACAGCTTATACTGTAATCCTAGTTGGAGTAGGATTGGGCAACGCTGATCAAGGCCGATGCAATCCAAGACGATCGAAGTTATCCCTAAGAATATTTCTTGTGAGAATATTCTTCCGAACTTCTCAACAAATTAGGAAACAGCTTATACTGTAATCCTAGTTGAGTAGGATTGGCGACGCTGCTGATTTGCCGGTGCAATCCGCACGATCGAAGTTATCCCTAAGAATATTTCTTGTGAGAATATTCTTCCGAACTTCGACAATTTAGGAAACAGCTTATACCGTAATCCTAGTCGAGTAGGATTAGGCTAACGCTGATTTGCGGCCGATGATGGCATTCACAGAATTTTCCAAGCTATGAAGGAGTAGGAGCCAATCAACGGACTGATTTGGCACTATTTTGACATCCTGATAAGATTCCACTAGGACTCCTAATTAGGGGATTAGAGTCCCATTAGAATTGATTTGGGCTCCATTAGAATTCCTACTTCTGCCAAATAGGAGTCCTTATTTAAAGAGGATTGGGTCCATATGGAGTTGTTATAAATACCCATAATCCTCCTATTCTTCACCTAGGCCTACCCTCCCCAGGTTTCTCTTGTTTTCATCTCTTTCGCCGTTTTTCTTCCTCGATCAACAAGGTATGCATACGAGCCTTACGAAGTTCTTTCTTTTCTTTTTTCAGGCGTGTAATCGGACCGCGAGGGAAAGGGGCCAACGGCTGGGAGGGCGGGTCCATGCGATGGATACAAGGGCGGCGGCGGCGGTTGGCGACGGGCGCTGGCGCTGGCGCGGCGCTGGTAGCAGCCAAGCGCGACCTGGCCGCGTTGCCGCCGGGCCAAGGCGTCTGCTGGCTGGCAAGCATATTCATGCGTATTGGCGCTGGCGCGACGGCATAGCCAGGTACATGGCCGCTGGCTGTCATACGGGCGCCGGCCATTTGCCTCGCACGGATCGTAGCCTTTTTGACACTTTATTTCTGATTTTTTAGCCATGTATCCGACTTTTTGTTGATTTTTGACTGCATATCTGACTTTATTTGTCCTTCTTTGCGCTTCCGAGCGTCGCTGAAGATCACGCTGCTTCGAGGAGTCAATCAACTCGCGACGGCTGCGGAATGCACGCCTCCTTCTTTCTGGTGCGCCAAATATCATATTCTCGCATATATGCTTGTATCCCCGCCGTTTCCTTTTTGTGAGGCGATTGGGAAGAGCCAACTCCTCCTTTGTGGGGACCGACGCTTCAGATTGTGTAATTCTCGCTATGACCCCGCCGCTCCTTTTGTGAGGCGATCGGGAAGAGCCGAGATTCTCCTTCGTGGAGGATTGAGGCTTCAAAGCTCACCCGTTAACGGAGCGATTTCATACCGCATTTCTTACTGAGAACGGATATATATTGTTGCTTTGTTCATGCGACTATATTTATCGCTCTCCCGTATTCGCACGTGAAATCGTCGCACTGCTATAAGGTCGTGACTCAATCTCATGGGTTTCGAGAAGAGTTCTTCTTATATCTGCTTTCCTTTTTCAAGATATTCTCCTAAATGATCTATTAACCCTTTGTTCTCTTGTGGTAGGCGGATGTCCATGATTATTCGCCTCACTCGCTCCCAATGTCAAGTCTCATTCTTAAGGTCATCCGAGAAGGCCTTTTTCCACCGAGGAAGCGAACCGCAGCAGGCTTAACACCAGCATGAAGAAACCCGGAAGCTCGAGCCTACTATCATAATTTCGATGACGAAGTTTGAGGGATCGCCCATCATCCGCCCACCTCCTCCCTTACATCTTGGCCGAAACCAGATTTCGACCCTTCGAGTATGTATGCGGTGGAGGCCCTGTGTTAATCTTGACGGACCACTTCCACGATTCAACCTATCGCCGAGATTGCCCCGCAAAAATCTGCTCCTCGACTCCAGCCTGATGGGTCTCTTCACCGTTGGAGAATGGTTTGAAACAAAGCATCTCTATTATCGGGTTAGATGGGCACTTCTATGGACTTCTGCCCATTCATATTGAGTACCTTGGAGGAAATTCACGGTTGGTGGCCTCACTAGTTAATCGCTAGAGCAAAGCTCACTAGTGGCTAACTCTTGCGCACCGTGGTGGAGAATTTAGCCTTTTTGAATCATGCGATGAGGTGATGCTACCTATCGACGGCTCGATCAAGGCTTCGTGAACGCTGCCAGAGGAAAATATCGAGCAAGAGATCATTTTTCGAACTCATATGAGCGACAAGCACGCTGCAGCCGATAAACTTGTACCACACCCATGTCGAACGCACTGTGAATCGTGACTGCTCAAGGGGAAGACGTTGAAGAATTTCACACGTGAGTGCACCAGAGTCCGTGATGTCATCAACGTGAGAAACGAGTCCTCGAGGCGGCGGCCGGGAACACGCTGGCCGCTATTGCCGCTAACTCAAGAGGAACTTGAGAAGGAAGCAAGGCTCGGGTTCGAGCAAACAGAGAAAGAACTAGCCGCCAAGGCTGACCTTGCTTCCTTCACATTACCGATTGTGCCAATGAAGTCTGACATGTGCGAGACTTTTCTGTTTCTTTGTTCACCAGGTCGTTATATTTTATTTAGATGTATTATCATAACTCGCTTGAATCAATTGTCTCGACAATTGTAGCTCCTTTTATATTTTCTTCAAATGAATAAGATCTATTCCTTTCATTGTTTATTATGATTCTTTTACTTCGCCGTAAATAATTAACCATAATACTTATAGGATTTTGGCAAACCTCACCATTAACGGTTTGATTAGCCTTTACCAACTACCGCTTGAGTTGCTAGCGCGGCGGATTATCTCGATCCGCTCAAGACGCGGACGCTTGTGCTAGAAGAATGAAACTCTTCTAGACTCGCTGCGATATTGAATACATAGGCTTCGTGACTTTACCGCAAGAGACCACCCAAGAACGCCAGATACACGTGACTCATCCCTTCTTAGGCTTCGGACTAAATACCCTTAATCAACTCGTGTCTTCTTCACGGAGAAAGACTAAACCGCAACGCTGTGTAGGCGCTGGCTTTATCCCTTCTTAGGCTTCGGATAAAATACCCTAATCGAACTCGTGTCTTCTTCAATCGGAGAAAGACTAAACCGCAACGCTGCGGTGAGGCGCTGACTTTAGGGTTATTGGCCAACCCCAGCCTTCAACGGGTTTGATGAGCTTTACCAACTACCGCTTGAGCTGGCTAGCATGTAGATTATCTAAACCGCTCTACACACAACGCTGTGCTAAAAGAATGAAACTCTCTTAGACTTAATGCTACGATGTTGAATAACGAGGTTTCGCCTTTTCACTCGAAGACTAACCCAAGAACGCTGCGGTAGGCGGCTTTATCCCTTCTAGGCTTCGGATGAAATGCCCCGTAATCTAACTCGATGTCTTCTTCAATCGAGAAAGACTAAACCGCAACGCTGGGTGAGGCGCTGCTTTATCCCTTCTTAGGCTTCGGATAAAATACCTTTAATCGAACTCGTGTCTTCTTCAATCGGAGAAAGACTAAACCGCAACGCTGCAGGGAGGCTGGCTTTATCCCTTCTTAGGTTTCGGATAAAATGCCCTTAATCGAACTCGTGTCTTCTTCACGAAAAGACTAAACCGCAACGCAGGCTGGCTTTATCCCTTCTTAGGCTTCGGATAAAATGCCTGAATCAACCGTGTCTCTTCACGGAAAAGACTAAACCTAAGAACGCTGTTAGGCGCTGCTTTATCCCTTCTTAGGCTTCGGATAATGCCCCAAGATGAACTCTTGGTGTCCTTTTTTGACCGGAGAATGACCGAACCGATGAAGATTGATTGAGGTGGGAAAAGAAGAAAGTGGATCTCCACCGAGAACCGAAGACTCAAATACCTTCGCCGGACAACTCGGTTCTGAAAATCCCTACAAGCCTTCACGCGCTACCTAAGATGAAACATGGAACTAAAAGTGGATCTCCACTCGAGAACCGAAGACTCAGTGACCTTCACGGACAACCCGGTCCGAAAATCCCTACAAGATACCTTCCGGGCTACCTAGGATGAAAGATGGAACTAAAAGTGGATCTCCACTTCGAGAACCGAAGACTCGAGCACCTTCACCGACAACCTGGTCTAAAATCCCCGCGATACCTTCACCGCTACATAGATGAAAGATGGAACTAAAAGTGGGATCTTCACTTCGAGAACCGAAGACTTAGGTGACCTTCACCGGACAACCCGGTCTGAAAAATCGGCGATACCTTCGGCCGGCGCTACCTAGGATGAAAGATGGAACTAAAAGTGGGATCTCCACTTCGAGAACCGAAAGACTTAGGTGACCTTCACCGACAACTCCGGTCTAAAAATCCCAAGATACCTTCACGGCCGCTACCTAGATGAAAGATGGAACTAAAAGTGGGATCTCCACTCGAGAACCGAAAGACTCGGTGACCTTCACCGGACAACCCGGTCTAAAAATCTCCAAGATACCTTCACCTACGCTACCTAAGATGAAGATGGAACTAAGAGTGGATCTCCACCGAACCGAAGACTCAAAGACCTTCACCGGACAACTGTCTAAAATCCTACAAGATACCTTCACCGGCCACCTAAGATGAAGATGGAACTAAGAGTGGATCTCCACTGAACCGGACTCAGTGACCTTCACGGACAACCTGGTCTAAAATCCCCAAGATACCTTCACGGGCGCTACCTAAGATGAAAGATGGAAAGAACCTTCCGCTTATCACGAAAGGATCTTTACTTGAGAGGAAGAATTTTATATTCTATCTCCTACAGAAAAGGGATTTTGATTGGCCTCTTGTTCATAGACGAATCAAGAGGGATTTTGGTAATGTACCGTAGGTTTAGGCCCACCGCCAAGGAATTTGATCGGTGGGGAAATTATGATGGAGGATAAATCTAGGGTTATCCTCAAGGAAAGTGGGTAAACATCCCACGAGGAACTTCCCGCTGAACGGGTTATCCCAAGATACTAGGGTAGTATTTCTTCAGAACTTCCCATTTATCTAAGATTAATTGCCGCCGCCACTTTGGGTATTAGGCGATACACTATTGAGTAAACCGCTTTATTACAAACGGACTCCCATTTAGGTTCAAATTTACCTTTCTTTTTGAAGTGAGGATTATCTGGTCGCCGAAAGCCGAGGACCAAATCTCCTTCTCTAAAGGTTCTCTCGTCGAACTTCTTGTTGAAAGCCCTCACATCCTAGCTTGGTAGAACTCAATGCATTGTTGAGCCTCCAGCTTCTCATCTAACATCTCAAGCTCTTCAGACGCTTTTGATGTTGTTCTGGCCGCCATCTCTCTGAAAGGGCTATACGGCGATCGGATCTCGATCTCCAACGGAGAATCGCCGCACCGTGAAACCGTGAGGAGCGGGTTCTCCAGCTTGACGCGGCGACAGGCGATATGCCCGTAGTAAGCCCGAAGTTTATCATCCCAGCCTCGCTTGTTATTCTTCACAAGCTTCATGCAATTTTGATGATCGCCTTGTTGAATGCTTCGCTAATCCATTTGCCGCCGGATTATAAGTTGTTGACGACATCTTGTATCTTGAATTTCTCAAAACCCGATGAAGGAATTGCCGATGAATTGGGGACCGCTGTCATGCACGACTGCCTTGGAACACCGTGGCTAGATGACATGGTGTTTGATAAATTTGACGATTCGCGACGCTTTGACTTTTTAGCGGATTGCTTCTACCACTTGGAGAAGTAATCGTGATCGCTAGAATAAACCGACGCTTTGATCGACGGAGGAAAATGGGACCTACGACGCCCATTCCCATGTCTCAATGGCC
>WHSE01000433.1:0-16995 GCA_012295165.1 Asparagus setaceus | reverse complement strand
TAAGTATGTTATTATGTTTTGGTCTATTGCCAATTTGCCATACGCATAATAACATCCGCCAGATGTCTGAGGAAACAAATGGTCTTGCCAAATTTTCAAGAAATGAAAACATACAAATAAGAAGTATGGATGGATACTACTTCTTAATGGGATAGAAGCGTTCTATGACAGCTAGAAAGCATTGAGTTCTACTAGCTAGGATGTCGAGCTTTCAACAAGAAAGTACGACAACGGAGCTTCAAAGAAGGAGATTTGGTCCTCGCCGCCGACGACCAATAATCCTCACTTCCAAAAAGAAAGGTAAATTAACCTAAATGGGAGGGACCGCTTGTAATAGAGACGGCCTACTTAACGGTGCGATTTAATTAATAAATGGTGACCCAATTAATGCCGATAATGGGAAGTTCCTCAAGAAATACTACCCCTAGTATCTTCGTGGATAACCCGCTTCAACGGGAAGTTCCTCGGATGTATTACCCACTTTCCTTGAGGATAACCCTAGATTTATCCTCCATCATAATTCCCTCACCGACCAAATTCCTGACTGGGCCTACAAATTTTATGGTACATTGCCACAATCTCCTCTTGATTCTTTCTATGAACAAGAGGCCCAATCAAAATCCCTTTTACGGAGATAGAATATAAAATTCTTCCTCTCCAAGTGTAAGATCCCTTTCGTGGATAAACGGAAGAGTTCTATCCATCTTTCATCTTAGGTAGCCGACCAAGGTATGCGCCGATTTTCGTGATCGTGTTGTCCGACCGGTCGCCTGTCTCTTCTTCTCGAGTGGAGATCCCACTCTTAGTTCCATCTTTCATCTTAGGTAGCCGATCAAGGTATAGCGCCGATTTTCGCATGTGTTGTCCGATCAAGGTCGCCTCGAAGTCTTCGGTTCTCTGAGTGGAGATCCCACTCTTAGTTCCATCTCTCCTAGGTAGCCGAATGGTATGGCGCCGATTTTCGCACTGTGTTGTCCGCCAAGGTCACTCGAGTCTCTTCGGTTCTCGTGAGCGAGATCCCACTCTTAGTTCCACCTCTTATCTTAGGTAGCCGACCGGTTGTATAAGCGCCGATTTTCGACCGTAGTCCGAATCAAGGTCACCCGAAGTCTTTTCAAATCCTACGGCAAGGAATCACAGTTAGCCTCATCCCGGAAATAGAACACATTCTTCCTTTCCCACCTCAATCAATCTTACTCCTGTTCAGCCATTCTCCCACAAAAGAACACCAAGATTCATTGGGGCATTTTATCCCAAGCCTAAGGAGCAACGCCACACTTGTGTCGTTTAGTTTTTCTCCATTGAAGAAGACACCGAGTTAGATTCCATTTTATCCCAAGCCTAAGAAGGATAAAGCCAACCACACACGCCAGTCTTTCTCCATTGAAGAAGACACCAGAGTTAGATCTGGGGCATTTTATCCCGGCCTAAGAAGGATAAAGCCAACGCCACACGCTGTCGTTTAGTCTTTCTCCGATTGAAGAAGACACCAGTTAGATTCTCGGGCATTTTATCCCAAGCCTAAGAAGGATAAAGCCAACGCCACACGCTGTCGTTTAGTCTTTTCTCCATTGAAGAAGACACCAAGATTCATCTTGGGGTATTTTATCCCGGCCTAAGAAGGATAAAGCCAACGCCACACGCTGCCGGTTTAGTCTTTTCTCCATTGAAGAAGACACCGTGTTAGAGTCCGGGATCCCTAAGCCTAAGAAGGGATAAAGTCAACGCCACCACGCTGTCGGTAGTCTATTCCCCGGATAAAAGACGGTTCACGTGATTCAACATCGTAGCATTAAGTCTAGAAGAGTTTCATTCTTTTAGCACAACGCCGTAGAACGGATTTAGAAAATCTACATGCTAGCCCAACTCAAACGGTAGTCAAAGGCTCATCAAACCCGCTGAAGGTCAGTTGGCCAATAACCCTAAAGTCGACGCCAACACTGCTCGGCTTAGTCTTTTTCCGATTGAAGAAGACACCTGAGTTCGATTCGGGTATTTTATCCCAAGCCTAAGAAGGATAGAGCCAACGTCAACACACGTTGCCGGTTTAGTCTTTCCCCACATTAGAAGCCCCAGACGACCTCAGTATTTTATCTCAAACCTAAGAGTGGATGAAGTCGACGCCAACACGCCACGCGGCTTAGTCTTTTTCCATTGAAGAAGACACCAGATCGATTCGGGTATTTCATCCCAAGCCTAAGAAGGGATGAGTCTACTTAATAACACGCTGCTCTCAGTGGTCTCTTGCCCGTAAAAGAGTACCAAGTCTATGTATTCAATATCATAGCAACAAGTCTAGAAGAGTTTCATTCTTTTAGCACAACGTCACGTGCGGAACGGATCCAGATAATCCGCACGCTAGCCCAACTCAAACGGTAGTTGGTAAAGGCTAATCAAACCCGTTGATGGCTGAGGGTTTGCCAAAAATCCTATAAGTATTATGGTTAATTATTTCTGACGAAGTAAAAGAATCATAATAAACAATGAAAGGAATGGATCTTATTCATTTGAAGCAAATATAGAAGGAGCTACAACTGTTTAAACATCAAGTCTATGACAAAGGATTTGTTGTTCAAGCTGAGACATTTCACCATGGTAAGCCTGGTGGAGTTCTTCCCCAACTTGGCCCTCGGCGACTCCTCATCGGTCCGTCCGTCTTCGGGTTGCCTCCTCGAGCTCAACCAGCCGCTCGATAGGTCGAAGTTCCTTAGACGCACGGGCGAGGGCTTCTTCCTGCCTTAGCCAGCCCAAAATACTCATCTTATCTTCCTCGCATGGAGCTCTCCCCTCGAAAGGATTATCCTCTCCGCGACTCGCCACAATATCACCGATATGGCTTAGGGAAGAATATGTCTCACACAACAGCCCAGCTGATCGGCGGTTCTTCTCAGATCCGACTTCGAGCCCAAGAAAACACGCAGCATCGCCATGCCTCTAAACGCGAAGTGGGTATGAGCGCCTACATGAGGGAAGCCCCAGCCTGCCCGCAGCTTGCAGCCTCGCTTTCCCTCCAGATGGGCGAGGTCATCAACAACGGCTCGAGCCAGCCGGATAACCCATATCCCGACAAGGCTATCCGGGATCAAGCAGCGGCCTGAATCGATGAAGAGAAAGCCCGCCATGAAGGACCTTTTCGATCACCGGTTCACCAAAGAAAAGAATGAGCGCATTTCCAAACAGATAATAAGATGGATGGATCATCCAAAGATCAACGCCTCGCCGTGTCATGGAGTCAGATGTAGGCTCAGACGAAGAAAAGAGAACCTTAGAATCTTCAACCAAAACTAATGGATGCATATTCGATTGGGGACTCTTACCCGTCTCCTTCGGTATAGTTTCAGAGATTGGTGAGTCTACCAGAGGCGTATCTATCGCTGGGATACTATCAACCGCAGCTGAGCCCTCAGTGTGCTCGTCATCTCAACAAAGCCGTGGTAGTCGACCAGAAAGCGGCGGAAAGAGGAGTGCCTCGCCACTACACAAAAGAAATGTCTCACCTCTTTTAATTATAGTGATATTAGCCAAATGGTCGGTCCTAGAGAAAATTTAGACCTTCTTCGTGGATGGTAGCTTCTGCAAATCTTCACCAAGGGTATCACCATCCCGCGACTGCCGCAGAAGCAAGTCATCCATGGAGGTGTTGCCATATAAACCAGCCTTCCACTAAATCTTCCATGGAGAAGTCTGAAAAAGAAGGCATTAAGAAGGCTTAATGCAATTAAGACTAACAATAGGTAAAGCTACTTACCTTCCGCAGCAAGGTTAGCTTGCTTAGTCTCGGTTCGCATTTGTCTCCCCGCAATCCCTCTAAAAGAGCAAAAACAAAGAGGCAATTAGTGGGGTACTAATTCGAAGTCGCTCAATTTCATTCGCCATCCTAAGAGGAGTTATCGATGTTAGATGTACCTGTTCACCGAATCAGGTCTTACATCGGCCTCCTCCGCCATAGCTCCATACATTTGTTGAGTAAAACTTGGCTCAAGATGAGCGTAATCAGCTCGCAGAATCGGATGAGGAAAATCAAAGCCGGGATCATAATCCCTAAAACCCCTCGCATGCAAACGGAGAAATGTCACTAAAAGCCGAAATTTCAGATTACATCACTTGAATTGTTACCTTCACACCGATTGATCATTACTAGTCAAGTCTATATCAAGGACCGAGGATTCACGCGATTCTTATGGGCTAACCTCTTTCGCTTAACCCTTGAGAGGGTTGAAATTCTTCTCCCAACAGATTTGCCTGAAAATTCACATGAGAAATCCAATGAAAAGGATGAGAAAACGAAGGGGAAAAGGAGAGAGTACCAGGTTCTTCTCATAAACCGCAGCCTTACCTTGGTCTTCTCCTAAAGTCGCAAAGATCGAGTTGTGGAACTCCTCCCCGGCCTCGCTTGGATGAGATTACGCGCTTCCTCGAGCTTGAACGGCCCTGGGTGCCCGAGTGTCGGCCCGAACGATGCTTCGCCACCAGTGTCCGAGATAGCCCTCACATGGACTGGCTCGCTAGCTACTAATAGCCAACCCAATGAAGGAATGTCGACTCCAACGACGGCCCGGAAATCGAGATCAATCTAGCACCAGACATCCCATGACGCCCACAACCATGCTCGGGCCATCCACAAGTCCACCACGAAGTCCGGAGTCGCCGGTTCGGTTCCCAACATAAAGTTGGTCATAACCGAATCGGGCGAGCAAAACGACAGGAAAATAAGGCTCAAGCATTCCTCCTTTACTCTGAAGTGAGATACCCCCGGCTCGATGTTCACTAGCCGCTTGAAACAATGTCAAGTGAAGTCCGCCAGGTCTTCGCGACCTCCTCGCCGACCAAGGACTCACCATATTGACGTGAGAATCGAGAAAACATCCGGAAAAGATCCATCCTTTATGAATCTCAGATCGCTTTCTTGATCTCTCGTAAAGCCACGCCCCCATCTGCAATCCTCTACCAACCGCAAGAAAGGAGTAGACAACTATGGAACCCGGTACGACATCATGTCGGACGATGAAGGACCAGCCAGCAATAACAATAGGGGAGCTCTACCCGGACCGAAGGGATACGTGATGATGGCTCGCCCTTTCTCCAGTAAACGCCAACTATATGCCGCAATCCACGGTGAATATTGGCCACCATCACCGAAGGAGAGAGAGTTCCTTCTGTGGCAAGCCGAACTGCAGGTAAAGGACCTCCAAAGGTAAAGCATCATCGATTGATATGGAACCACACATTTCAGCAGTGCGAAGATAGCCTCTAGAAGAGTCGCCGGCCGGATAGGCTTCACCGCATGCCACGTAAAGGTTGCAAACTTGGTCCCCGGGAAAATCATCTTCAGCCGTAGCTGAGCGCAGGAGTTAGCCTCGACTCTCGATCAGTTCATTAACCTTCAAGGGTGAGCGTGACAATTCATATTTCCTCGCCGCATTTGTCCTCCAAATGCCGGAACAAATAATTGGCAAACCGCCTGCACTCACTTGCAATTTCTTTGGCACAAGGTTCGACAAATGAGCTATATAGTAATGACAAGTGAGATCCCACAAAATCTTGCGGGACGATCAAAAGTTTCTTCAAATTACTTCGCCTCGATTGAAGGGAAGTACTCTCGATACAAAGATCTTCCCCATGGGTAAATCGGAAATTTACATCTCATGTAGAGCCCCAACTCCCGCTGGTTTGGTGAAAAACGATTTGAATCTGGATTGTAGAGCTCAAATAAGGCCTAAGAAATGGTTAACTGATTGGAAGGCCATACATGGTGGCACTCTAATCGCCGAATACAGCCAAGTTCTCCATCCCATCTGCTGAGGACGAATTGGTCAGCCACCCCACCAATGTTTACCCGATGAGTGAACCTACCGTAACTGGACTAGATGATGGCATCTCGCCCCAACGGCGGCGGCGATTCTTCAAAGTTGAAGCAGAACAAAGAGCTCATCACTGGCTGTGTCCACCCCACAATCCTGTGGTGAAAGCGATGACGCCATTCCCGTTGGAACCCGAATCACGGGTAATAAACCGCAATGAATATGATCATGCTCCCAGAAGACGCCATGACATATGCGGTCACTGCGGGTGTCCAAATCACCAATGAGAGTCGAAGGTATCCGAGGAATATACAAGGACCTCCGCTGCCTTGGTTCAACCATCGCCGCTCTCGACAAAGTCAGATCCGGATCCTTAATCGAAGTCCAACGATAATCGCTTTTCGCAAAGGTGCATTGAGCGGTGTCCTTTATGAGCGCGACGGTGACCAATCGTCGGAGAATGCGGAACTCCCCTCAACTACCGATCCGCCGACGCATCGGTGCAAATCGAAGGATATAAATCGCTGGATCATCACACATGGAATAATAGTCACTACCGCCCATCAACCGCTGCGATGTCGGAAAAGTTCCCGAGGAATAATCAACTCAAATCGTAAAATATTCGCTAGTAAAAGGCGCTGAATTCATCTTACATAGATTGAGTCACTTAATTTTATAACGGTATGACGATTTCATCCATATCGAGAACGATAAATATAGTCACAAAACAAAGCGGCAATATATTTCGCTCTACGAGCAAAGGTACGCAGATGAAATCGCCCCGCTAAAGATATCGATTCGGTGATCTTGAAGCCCCAATCCCAACAAAGGAGGATTTCGGCCCCAATCGCTTCACAAAGGAGGACGCGGCCGTAACAAGGGTACACACCAAGGCCGGTCCCCGCAGCGAGGACTTCGTTCCCAATCGGCGACTGCCACCGTCGAACAAGTGTACACAATCATGCCGATCCCCAATAAAGGAGGATTTGCTCTTCCCAATCACCACGGAAGGAGAACGAAGCGGGATACAACGATACATGTAATGAGAATATGATGACGCTACACCACGGTTCGACTCGCCGCGGATCTCCCGACGACATCGGCCGCAAAACACGACGAAAGGTCGACACGCAGCTGAAAATCGCAAATATAGCATCAAAAGTCCCGCTGGTCGATCATGGTCTATCAATCATGACTGGAGCATCAACGGCATGTCAACAAGAACAACGGACGCACCGCACTGGCCCGAGGGTGCCTAGTGGCCGGAGCCAGTTCAATAGTTGCTCGTCGCCACTCAAGCTCGCTCGCTGCACTCAATGCAACCGAAGCCAGCCGCCGCTTGCCAGCATCACGCCGGCGCCTGGCCGCTGCTCACGCCTGGCCGCCTTCGCCTCGGCCACACTAACCGCCGCCTGGTCGCCGCCACCGCTCCGCCTTCCATGGCCGCCACCACCTATTCATGGCTACGACGGGTTCTTCTCCTCCCATGCATGCATACAAAAAAAGAGAGAAAAGAAGAGAGAGGAAGAGAAAATATACATATAAAATCCTCGTCATACCTCGTTGTTCGAGAAGATGGAACTAATACACGAGGCAGAAGAAACAAAAAGAGCACGAAGGGGCCGCCTAGGTCAAGAGGAAGAAGGGTTTTGGGTATTTATAACAATCCCATATGGACCCAATTCTCTTTGAATAAGGAGTCCTATTTGACAACAAATAGGAATTTAATTGGAGCCCAATTGATATCTAAAAGGAATCCAAAACAGCCCAATAATTTATCCATCCTCTTTCCTAAATATTTAGAAAGATTTTGAGATGCTACCCGCTCAATTCTCCAAATATTCTCCCATGTGGTCTAATCCTACTCCAACAAGGATTACGAGTATAAACCGCTTCCCAATTTGTCGGTGCCCGCAAGAATATTTTCACAAAAATATTCTTAGGGATAACTCGATCGCAAGGGATTGCATCGACGCATCAACGCTGCCCAATCCTACTCCAACTGATTACGTAGTATAAACAAGCTTCCAAATTTTCAACGAGGAGTTCCCGGAGAATAAACCCATATTCTTAAGGATAACTCGATAACCCTTAATTTCCTCCTACCATAATATCCAAGAGAGGAACAACCCGACGAGGCATGTAAGTCGTGGTTGACACCGACAACGGTCTAGTCCCTGAGGAACTTCTCCCACTATGAATAATCATATCCCAACAAAGGCCAAAGCGCCGCGACTCTCCGAATCAAGGCCGACGATGGTTGAAAGCCAAATGGTCTTTGTTTCGACAAGGAATCCTTGGAGGATATCTCCATGAAAAGATTAGTCCTCCCGCTGTGGTTAAACCAACAACACACGCGGATGATGGAAGAAATAGCCGATCGAGGGTTATGAAATTCCATGTATTCGACACAACCAACGGTCGCCAACAAGGAGTTCGCCGACATACGGATAAGTCCAAAAGTCCGATGGTTAGTCAAACAACAACCAACCGACACGAAGTTACAAACAAAACTCACCCACCAGCCTTCAAATCAAGATTTTAACAAGCGGTCGACAATAAATGCAGACTATGATCTTATCGTAAATCCTACAAAGAACCGATGATTCCAAAAATCAAGACTTGAAGCTAACTTTAGACCCTCTCGCCAACCGGCGTCGAATTATCATGTTCAAAGTATTCCGTGCTCTATAAAAGAACGAGACTCAACACTTTGGAGGGGTATCTCAGAGGCGAAAAATACTTACAAGATCCCCAAACCAACTCGTGACGGGAGTCTTGAATGACAACCCATCGAATGATACCGGACGCCACACTTCGGGCGGACTCACACATTTGGCGAGCCTCGTTCACTTGGCTAAGCTCAACATTTCGCGAACCTCGTTCCTTTGACTAACTCGATTTTGGCTTAACCCTGCTCCTCCCGGCTAATCCCTCATTGCTTACAACCTTGCCTTTTGACGAACCTAGTTTCTTGGCGAACTCTCGCTCATTTTGGCTAACCTCGCTCGTGACAACTCGCTTTTGATCTAACTCGCCAATTGGCGAAGCCTCGTGGTTCACTTGGCCCCTGCCATTTTGGCGAACCTCGTTCTTGTGGCGAACTCGCAGACGGGCGAACCTCGGTTCATATTGGCGAACCTCGCTCATTTCTAACCTCGCTCGCTGACTTAACCTCGCTTTGACTTAACTCGCTTTTGGCTTAACTCGCTAATTGGCGAGCCTCGTGGTTCACTTGGCGGCGCTCCCGCTCATTTTGGCGAACTCGGTTTCTTGGGCGTAACCTCGCAAGACGGCTAACCTCGGTTCATTTTGCTAACCTCGCTTTTGACTTAACTCGCTTTTGGCGAACTCGCCATTTGGAAGCCTTGTTCACTTCGCAAAGCCTCGCTTCATGGCGAACCTCGTTCTCGCTGCAAACCTTGCTCATTCAATAACCTCAGATTCGCTTACGAAGCCTCGCCTTTTAGCTAACCTCGAACCTCAGATTCGCTTGAACCTCGTGCCAGGCACCTAAGCATCTTAGCCGGCACTCCTACTGGTTAGCGAGGCACTCTACCATTTCCGAGGTGGCTCGACTGTGTGGTCAGGTGGGCTCTACCTGTGGCCGAGCCACCACACTCGATTTGTATAAATAAGGGGGTCTTCTGGATTTTGGGAAAAGGTCGCTTGGGGATTTTCTAGAGATCTTTTGGAGAAAAGCGACTTTGGGCAATTGAGGAGCGGCTTGAAGAGGCCGGAACTTCTGAGATAGAGGTTGAACTCGAGTGTTGATCAGAGAAGAGACGAGATTCAGATCAAGAGGAATTCGCTATACTGCATCTACACAACGAGGTAGAGGATCCACCAAGTCTACGCCGTCTAGGTCAAGTTTGGCGAATTTACCCTCTAGGCTAAGCTTCTGCCTTAGTCTCGGGAAGCGAAGCAGGATTTCTCCTAGTAGATTTCACTCGCCCTGCCGATCACCTCCTTCGCGGAGTTGATCCTCGCGGCTGCCTTATTTCCTTCGTGAAATAAGCACCTGATTCGCAGATCTCGTGATCTAGATCTCCACTGGCCGATTGCGGGCGTCCACGGACAAAAGCCTACAAGACAGTAAAGAACCCACGCAAGTTTGGTGATCCCGACATAACAGATCCTCGGTTTGTTCACCCAGAAAAGTTGTAATCTTTTGATTTTCATTGTAAGCCTTATAAAAGGCTTATATTTTCTTTGAATTTGTTTCTGTGCAAATCAAGTTTGTAACAGCTCAAATCAATGACAATCAAACCGACTTTTACCGCTAACGTACCTTTTATTTAAGGCTTACAATGAAAACAAAAATTAAAACTTTTTCCTTCAATGAACAAACGCCGGATCTCTATTATTCTAATCCTCGCTTGTGTGGGTTCTTTGCCCGTGTCGGACTTGTTTAGTCCGGTGGACCATCACAAGCAATGATCCTAGTAGAAACCCTGATTCGAACTACAGACGAAGGCTCGCTTCACTAAGGAAACGAATGCCTACGGATCGCGACTCATGGAAGGAGAGGATCGCCGAGCGGTGAGATCTACTAGGAGAAATCACAAAGCTATCCCCGAGATTAAGACTAAGCTTAATCTAGATGGTATCCAGAGTTCGACCCGATTCTCTTACCTCATATAGATCCGACGACCACCGTACTCACGCGTTCTCGATCTGCTAACGAAGGCTCAGATCTCAGAACTCTCTCGAATATCGTAAAATCCAAAACTCCCCGATCAATCCCCTTGATGAAGACCCCCTCTCTATTTATAGGTTCAAGAGGAGGGATAGCGGCGGCCAAGGGACCGCCATCATGCCAGGCCACGGTGGCGCCTGGCCGCCCACTTGCAATAAAAGACCTTGTCACCGTTCCCAAAATGTAATAATTGGGAACGGACTTGGCCGGGCGATGCAACCTTTCTACCACATTCACTCTAGATCATCCCCAGATAACGATATAAAGTCAAACTATATCATAGAGCATGTAGCTAAGATAACAAAAGAAAATATATAGATAAAGAAATCTCAAAATGGCGGAGTACAACTACAAGTCCACAACCATCCAAAATGGAAAAGAATAAGGAAAAATAACATCATAGTCCGGAATGCCACATGTGGCTCAAGGAAAAAAAAGTCCAACATAAATAACTACCTAAATCAAATGGAACCGAATAAATGATAGGATAAATGGTGATCATCACCGAGCTCGCCTCAAAATACTCTCGATCCCGCGAAGATAGAACCGCCCCTGACCTCTACAGCTCCATCGGGAGCACGCCTTCTTGAGGATATCCCCAACTGAGGAGTTATCGATTTGGGAGCCGGGGAAAGCTTAGTCCACGCTTCATTGGCCCATTCGAGATATTGGAGAGAGTAGGAGAGGCTGGCATCGGCTAGCTTTGCCTCCATCGTTGAGGGAGTGCATGATGTATTCCATGTATCGCAGCCTTCACGATATGCGTAGACGAGATCCAAACCAAGTCTACCGTCTAGGTCAAGTTTGCGAATTTACTCCTAGGCTAAGCTTCGCCTTAGTCTCAGGCGAGCGCAGGATTTCTCCTAGTAGATTTCACTGGCCCTACGATCACCTCCTTCGCGGAGTTGATCCCCGCCGGCTGCCTTATTTCCTTCGTGAAATAAGCACTCCTGATTCGCAGATCTCGTGATCTAGATCTCCACTGACGATTGGCGCGGTCCACTCGACACAGCCCCAAGACAGTAAAGAACCCACGCAAGCCGGTGATCCCGACATAACAGATCCTCGGTTTGTTCACCCAGAAAAGTTGTAATCTTTTGATTTTCATTGTAAGCCTTATAAAAGGCTTATATTTTCTTTGAATTTGTTTCTGTGCAATCAAGTTTGTAACAGCTCAAATCAATGACAATCAAACCGACTTTTACCGCCACCTTTTATTTAAGGCTTACAATGAAAACAAAAATTAAAACTTTTTCCTTCAATGAACAAACGCCGATCTCTATTATTCGAATCCTCGCCAGGTGGGTTCTTTGCCCGTCGGGACTTGTTTAGTCCGGGGACCATCAACAATCACTGCATCCTAGTAGAAACCCTGATTCTCGAACTACAGACGAAGGCTCGCTTACCTAAGGAAACGAAATGCCTACGGGATCGCACTCACAAGGAGAGGATCGAGCGGTGAGATCTACTAGGAGAAATCACAACTATCCCCGAGATTAAGACTAAGCTTAATCTAGATGGTATCTCAGAGTTCGACCCGATTCTCTTACCATATAGATCCGACGAGACCAAATTGGTACTGCTCTGATCTATGAACGGCTCAGATCTCATGAGAACTCTCGAATATCGAAAATCCAAAACTCCCGATCAATCCCCTTGATGACCCTCCTCTCTATTTATAGGTTCAAGAGGAGGGGGAGGGCGCTGCCAAGGGACCGGGCCAATGGCCAGCACACGGTGGCTGGCCACTTCTAATAAAAGACCTTGTCACTCGTTCCCAAAATGTAATAATTGGGAACGGACTTGGCCGGGCGCAACCTTTACCACATTCACTTCTAGATCATCCCCAGACACCGATATAAAGTTTAAACTATATCATAGAGCATGTAGCTAAGATAACAAAAGAAAATATATAGATAAAGAAATCTCTCAAAATGGCGGAGTACAACTACAAGTCCACAACCATCCAAAATGGAAAAGAAGAAGAAAAAATAACATCATAGTCCGGAATGCCACATGTGGCTCAAGGAAAAAAAAGTCCAACATAAATAACTACCTAAATCAAATGGAACTGAATAAATGATAGGATAAATGGTGATCATCACACCGAGCCCGCTCCTCAAAATACTCTCGATCCCGCTGAAGATAGAACCGCCCCTCGACCTCTACAGCCTGCATCGGGGAGCACGCCTTCTTGAGGATATCCCCAACCGTGAGGAGTTATCGATTTGGGAGCCGCGGGAAAGCTTAGTCCACGCCATTGGCCCATTCGAGATATTGGAGAGAGTAGAGGTGGCATCGGCTAGCTTTGCCTCCATCGTTGAGGGAGTGCATGATGTATTCCATGTATCGCAGCCTTCGACGATATGTGCAGACGAGACCCACGCCCTAGACATAGAGCTCGATTGGAACGAATCTATCATATGAGGAGCCACCAATGGAGATTTTGGATAGGCAGGAGAAGATCCTCAAAAATAGGACTATCCCCCTAGTTTTGGTGTCTTGGGACGTGGGACCTGTGAAGCGACATGGATTAGCAGAGGATGAGATTCACAACGCTATCCACATCTATTTTCGATAGGTAATCTCTTCCATGCTTTGATTAAATTCGAGGATCTAAATTTTTCTTTATAAGGTGGGTAAGATGTAATAGTCTAGAATTTAGCATACATATTATTTTACAAGACTAAATTTATTTTCCAAATATATTTTTGACAAAAGCTCACAAATCATTTTTCCCTTTAATTATAACTTTAATTATAAGGCCCATTTTGTTTTCTTACTTATTTCCATGCAAAGGCCCACACTCATATGTTACATTGCTTTGTTCATAGGCCCATTTAACTCTAAAGAAAATCAAATATGAAACCCAACTCCTCAAATATCTTAACCCTCTCTCCCAACAACCACGGATATTTTTTTTTTCTTCCCAATCAAATCGTGGGAATATCCTACAGTTTATTTTTGCAACTTATCTGATTACCACTAGTTAAATATCCCTTAGTCTTAGGGATATACTAATCACACTTTCCCCTTTAAAACCCTAGTTTTCCTCTCTCCTCTGCCTTCTGTTCAAAAAAAAAAGGAAAGAAAAGAAAAAAAACACACAGAGAAGAAGGAACAAGAGAAGGAGAAGCACAAGCTTTGATTTTTACTTGGTTCTGGGGTTCAAAGTTGTTACTCGCAATTTGGAAGCATACTTTTCCTCAATTTTTTATTTGTTCTTTAATTGCTTATCTTCATGCAAGCATATTTTCCTCACTTCTTTCTAAATTTTCTATTCTTTATGCAAACCTTTTGATTATTTAGTTATTCCTTGTCTAAAGTTTCTTGACTAGATTTAGTATAGAAATTTTGTAGATCTAACAAGTTATATGATTACTATACATTCTTTTTTTGAATTACGATATGCTACAATTCTTGTGATGAATAAATTTTTTTTTAAAACATAATATTCTTATTTTCCAGAGGTAATAATATAATTTTATTGCTTATTCTCATAAATGAACAAAAATCCTTCTAACAAGTTAATTTCTTAATCTTTTTACCTTTAAAGATTTCCATCAAGTTTTAATACATTTACCTTTTCTGTCACATTTTCATCGCTGAGATGCATGTGACTTGGTGGTTGAGTAGTTGTGTTGTTGTTGGTTAGTTTGGTGTTCGAATCCATGGGCATGCATTATTACAAAAATATTTTTGGATCTGATTGACCTCAAACCAGACCTGTTTGACCTCCAACCCGACCCGTTGTAAACAATATTTTGGGGTCTGTTTGACCTCAAACCCGACCCGGTTAGAATCCATTATGAGCAATCAGACCCGTTATATTTATTTCAGACCTGTTATGCCTATTCCAGACCCGTTACATCTATTTCAGACCCGTTATGCCTATTCCAGACCCGTTATACCAAATTCCAGACCCGTTATACCAAATTCCAGACCCGTTACATCTAGTTCAGACCTGCTATATCAAATTTCAGATCCGCTTGGGCCTTTTGACACAAAAAAAATCAAATTTGTGGATTTTTTTAGTATTAAATCAAACCGTTGACCTATTTTTGACACTAACCAATTATGTTATTATTTATTTTCCTTTGGCTATGATGAACGAGTATATTTGGTTGATCACTTGACGCTTTATTGATCGATGATGATATGTTTGATCACCTAGTGACATTTATTAGAACCGACCGTGCATGAAGACGACTCCGCTAAAAATATGATTTATAAGCGCTGCTATCATAGCATGGCTATACCGATACCGATATCCCGCGTGAGGTTTCCTTTGACTATTATTATTATTATTATTATTATAGCATCGACTGATGATGTACCCATCTTGATTAGACATGCTCGGCTACTATATTTTCATAGTTTTATTTAAGCCGCTCCACAAGAGTATCGTGGTTAGTGTACAACATTTCATGCAATGTCACTAAAATTAAACAGATAAATATGGGTTTTAATAAAGGAATTGGATGGAGAATATTAAGTGTATATAAGCCGCTTATGCGCACTGATATCCCCGAAGTTATATATATAGACAATGGCCAAGGGCCTATGCTTGACTTGAAGCCGGTTCCCTGATCATTATTGGAAACCCGATGATATACATGAAAATAGTCTCTCTAATTCAAATAACATCTAAAATTAATAATGATGTGTCACGGCCTTGTGATGGATCTTATCTTGACATCTACAAGCATATTTCTTTTATCACCTAAATTTGTTTGATTTCATTTTTCTTTATATCTATCACATACACTTACACGCGCACAATTTCCTTCATTTTACATGCTTGTTGGGAGTTTTCTGACTCCCCTGGGGTTTGCGCACCCCAGACCCAGGGACTGTTCTATCTTCGCAGGATCGAGAGTATTTTGAGGAGCAGCTCACCGCAAGGATCACCATTTATCCTATCATTTATTCTCCCATTTGATTTAGGTAGTTATTTATGTTGGACTTTTTTTTTCCTTGAGCCACATGTGCGCATCCTGCACTATGATGTTATTTTTCCTTATTCTTTTCCATTTTGGATGGTTGTGGACTTGTAGTTGTATTCCGCCATTTTGAGAGATTTCTTTATCTATATATTTTCTTTTGTTATCTTAGCTACATGCTCTATGATATAGTTTCTTTATATCAAGATACGTGATGATCTAGAGGCTGAATGTGCCGAAGGTTGTATCACGGCCAGTCACGCTCCCAATTATTACATTTTGGGAACTGTATGGACAAGGTCTTTTATTGGTAGAAGGGTCAAGTTGCCGGGTTTGGTTCTTCGCTTAGCCCGCCAACTCCGATTTCCGGATTTTTTCCTCTCAAGCCCGAGCATTTTCTCCCGGATATCGCTGCCAGAGTTTGAGTCCGCACTGATCGGGCTTTCGAGTTCGACGGCCATTTGGCGCTGACGGACTAAGCACGGCACCTGGCTCGCCGGCGCTTTGAGTTTAGTCAACTCGCCCGAACTTCGCATCGGGTTTATTCCACGATACGCCGCTTCGCTGATCAGACGCCGCACTCACTTCATGCTCGTCGACTACGGCGCGCTATAATCACGCCGCCAGCTTCGGTCGCTGTCGATGGGTCGCTGTCACCCCACCGCCACGAAGTCTCACTCTGCACCGATAAGCAATTTTCAATGCCTACAGATAACCCTCCAGTGTTTCACCATTTTTGACGAACGGGACGCTTTGATATGATGAGCCCTTCACCCTTCACCGGTGTGATAGGACTTGTGAATGACCTTGGCGCTTGATCTCCACTTTCTGGCCTTTCCAAGCTTTGTAGGATTGTCAAGGTATTACTTGCGGATCGCATTTTTTTGTCCGACCTGCTCGAGATCTTGACCGTAAGTCGATAGATGAATTTCTTTTGAGATTAGCTCCAATATTTAATTCTCCAACTTTCGTGTTCTCCGCTGCTTTGTAGGATACCCGTGTTACGGTGCCGTGATTTATTGCTTGACCGCTGTTGGAATTTTGAACCAGAAATGATTAAGTTCCCTTTGCCGCTGACTCGTTGGTGAATTGTCATCCAATTTGACCATCTGACTTTTACAAGACTCCTCCGCTGGTCGGGAATTCTTCGCTATGCACGCCGCTAATCGGGCCAAAATATACTAAATTCAAATTCAATCGGCGAAATAACGCTGCTGACCGGGCGCCAGCAATTTTACGGGATCCAACCGCTGATCGCTGAATCCTTCATGGCGACGCTGGTTGGCATCGGTATTGTGTTACTCTTTGTTGAGCGCATGAATCGGGCGCCGGACAAGGGAGGAATTCCTTCAGATAAGACGCGTTGTCCTGGCCAATATAAGCCTCGCCAGATTCGCAATTTTATCCCTCTTGGGGTTCCACACTGGGAGGAAATTGAAGGTTATCGAAGTTATCCTTAAGAATATGGTAATATTCTCCAGAACTTCATTAAAACTTTAGGGAATAGTTTATGCTCAGATTCCTAGGAGTAGGATTAGGCAACGCGTTGATT
>WHSE01000432.1:0-16997 GCA_012295165.1 Asparagus setaceus | reverse complement strand
CAAATCCTGAAATATAAAAAAGGCGCCACAAAGAACGCTGAACCGCCACAAGAAAGCGGCCGCCGCAAAGAACGCTGGTGGCTAACCTCGCCGTGACTCGTGCCGCGGGCGAAGCTTCGCTTGAATGTCGAGGTTCATCACTGTGAGGCTTAACCTCTGAGCCGCCGGTTCATCGCTGAGGCTTAACCTCGGCTGAATGTCGAGCCCGCCTGCAATGACTAACCTCATGAATGTCGGGTTCACCGCCGCAGCGAACCCTGCTGAATGTCGAGGTTGAATGTCGCTCCGCCGCAATGACGAACCTCTATTGAATGTCGGAGGTTCACCGCCGTAGGCTAACTCTGAATGTCGGAGGTTCATCACGTAGGGCTTAACCTCTGTTGAATGTCGAGGTTCATCGCGAAGCTAACTGCTGAATGTCGAGGTTCACTCATGTAGGCTTAACCTCGACGATTCTTTATGCCCGCGCAGCTCACAAACTATCAGCAGGCGCAGCCTCGCCAAACTACCGTTGTAGCGTGCCCCGCTGAACTTCGACGCTGTGGGCGCAGCCTCACAAACTTCGACGCTGTGAGCCTCACAAACCATCGCTGTAGACCTAACCTCGCCGACCATTGTTGAGCTTCGCTGCATAACCTTGTGTTAAGATCAACTCCGCCTCCACGTATCGAACCTCGTTGAACGCCGAGCCTCGGCAGCCTGCATAATCCCTCTTTTGTCTCTTAGCATTTTCTAAGGCTTAATCGAGAACATGCTACTTAATCTAACAGTCGAACTCAAACCGTATCGCCGGAACCGACTTAATTATATATGAAAATCGACTATCTCGACGATACGAGCCAATTGTTTTGGCCATTTGCCCAATTCCTTCCGTTCGAGAGATATCAGCACTTTTGTCTATTTTGTAAAGTCAAGCATTCGTGTGAACTTAACCTTTTGGCGGACTCCACTTCACTCGATGGACCTTAAGCTCTTTTGCTCATTCCGAAGTTGTCAGGTAGGGATTAAGACAATTTTATTGCCATTAAACCTCCAAAATTTTCGACTCAATGTGGTTGAATGGAGTCCGAACACTTTGGATATGAAGAGTTGTAAAATGGTCGCCGATGTGACGGAGCGAGGAACCTTCTAACGAACACGCAGAATTTGAATTCTTCACTTGCACCACATCGCCTCTAGATTTTAGCAAACCCCGCCTATCAACGGATTTGATGTGCCTTTACCGACACCGCTTGAATCGGGCTAGCCATACTTTTCCCTCAAGATGGTGAGTTTGGCGCAGGGTCTTTTAGGCTTAGTGCTAAAATCTCCCTCTATCCTTAGCCGCTCAAGGCGCTGGATTAAAAGATAAGGGCAAATCACCGGTAGGCCATCATGAGGAAATGATCGAATCGCTCAGCGACATGAAAGTATAACGATCAGGATCAAAAAGCAATCAAGTTGTTCGGTCGGAGATATAACAACTATGATGGGAACAAAATTGTTGATGTATATCACACCACTAACCTCGGATGAGTTTAGTTTTAAAGAGAGCAGAGTCCGCTCTCCTAAAGCCTACCACGCTGACTCCACAAAGGGTTCGCCACAACAAAAGCAAGAAGGACCTCAAGAGGCGGAGTTGGGATCTCCGGTTCCTCCGACGGCAAGTTAGTAATGTGTGATAATCCGTGGAGCGGGAATCCACTTGGAGAAGATTACTTACCTTGTTAGTCGCTCACGCTTTTATGTAAGTTAAGGGGTATTTCCGCCCTATCACTAGTTTGGGAACCACCGGTGAGTCAGCTCTCCACGGTGCGCCGAGGATTGGTCATCCCTCCTCACTGCCAGAGTGGCTGGTCTTACAGGTGTCACCAATGTAACTGGTAATGGTGTGGTCTATTCGCCATTAATGGATGGGATTGGCTACAGAGTTTACGGGTCCGAGGTGTCTTAAATACCGCGGAGAGATGGGGAATTAAGGCTACAAAGCATTTAATGTGATGTCGATGGGCTCTAGCAATCGCGGTGGCCGCTGCTTGAGTGGGGGAATCACACCTGCGGAGAGAAGGGGAGGTGTATCGGATGGCCGACTCATGCGGCTCTTTAGGGCGCCCTCTGATGATTTGCCGAGGACTACCATTGGGAGTGCCTCATGCGCCGCCTAGAGGACGAGGGCCGAAGGGTAGGCCCGGGTTCGCCCACATTGTTTGGAGGGGTCGGCAACTCAGGAAGTGGGATTGCAACGGGCGCGGGTCGGAGGGACGACTCCACCGCCTTCCGCCGCCTCGAGAGAGAATCGCCGATGGGCCGACTCGCGACCGCCGCTGCCGGGTCATGGCGAGTAGTCACCGATGGGCCGGACCTGGCCTGCATACGCAGCCTACTGGCCGAAAGGCGAGGTCCTTGTCGGTCCTCATTGCAAGCGTGCTTTCGTCCCGACGTTGTTCGGGCTTTTAATCATCGATTAGTGGTTATGACCATAATAAGCTATTCCCTTTCGCTGGAGTCCGTTGGAAACGAGTCCAAGTGAAACGAAGAAGCGCGTTCGGCCCGAGGGGGTTCAATCGTTGTCGATGGGACGGGCCACGCCGAAGAAGCGCATTGCGCTTCAGCCTTCGGGTCGGGAGGTGGGGCCCTTCAAGCCCTCGCTGGGCCCCGAGTGGGGTTTTAATCCTCCCCATTGATCGCGAAGGGAGTGCTCGCCTCGTGGATCCCACCGTATAAATAGAGAGAGGTGACGAGGAAAGCTGCTCGCTTTTCCCTCGCCTACTAATTCAGCCATTTTCCCGCGGGCGGTAGAGATCCGCATGGATTCCACGCCATAAGCAACTCGATGAGTTCCGCCAAGGTTACCTGCACGCAGATGAGGGTCTTGGCGCCGGATTTACATACCGAGGCGCATAAGTTGAAGCTCCGCCAAATCATCACTCCGGATAATGCCTAACGCGAACGGAGGGCTCCTCAGATCTCTCAAACACTGCGGCCTCCGGTTGCCATTGCACCCTTTCTTTCAAAAGTGTTTGATGAGTTAGGTGTCTCCCCAATGCAAATGACGCCAAACTCGAGAAGCTATATTGGTCGGCTTCATCACATCCGCCGCTATTCTCGATTCGCCGACGCATGAGCGTGTTGAAGCACTTTGGTCAAGGCCACAGTCCAAGACGCTTCACTATTACCTCCGATGTCGAGAGTTCAAGGTTATCCTTGATCCGCCCCAAGTCGATCAAAGGGTGGAAAGACAGTGTTCTGGGTTACCGGGGACGCATTCAACCTAGGTGTGCGGCCCGCCGAGATTAGAGAGACCCTAGAGCCTACGCCCGTCGCCGAGCACCTACGCCGAGTCAGAGCAGATCGTTAACTACACCGGGGTCACACGATGGACGCTCGTGTCGGTTTTATGCTTCATGGGATTTCGCCCACTTCCGGCTCTTCCGATGAGGCGAGGCTTATAATGACTTCTTCGGGGACGGCCGGAGAGCGCCGGGGACCGAGCCCGGCCGGATGAGGAGCTCCCCGGGAACCCGGCGATCGGCAGTTTCTGGGCCAGCCCAAACGGCCGAGGCGCCAGCCGCCCCTCGAGGGAATTCCGCTTCTACCGAAGTAGGTGAGAGGGTCGATGGGGACGACCGCAGCGGAAGCGGCCAGATATCGGAAAGTGCTTGGTGGCGGGAGCCGGGCTGGAGGACCTGCGAAAGAAAACTAGCCATGGTCCCCGAGGTGCTAGACGGGCAGAGAGAGTATGGAGCATCCGAAGGAGAGGAGTTGCTAGAGTCTAAGGGCCTGGAGGACGACCACCATCGAGCGAGACGTAGGGGGAGGTCGGCCTGTACCGGTGGGCTCTCCACCCACGCCGAGGGGCTCCCCGGGGACGGTTCCCATGGAGCACGAGAGCCGGACGGGTCGATCGCTGTAGGGATAGTCACCGGCAGGGAAAAGAACCACCGATCGTGGAGCCGGTTTTGCTCGGCCGCGGCCCTCCCCATCGCTGCGCTGCTGAGGGTGAGGATTGAACAAGGCGCAGTAGGCATGATGGGGCTCTCCTCCCGCAAGAGATGGGGAGCCGGATAGGAGCGATAGTCGCATGGTACCTGGACGCCGTCAGTCGTGTTAAGGTCGAGCTATGTACAAGGAAAGGCGGCAGAAAGCAGCTCAGCCTTTGCCCGCTGATCGGAGATTTTGACGGCGATTCCCGACGCCGGCTCCGCACATCATCCCCGCCGGAGTTATTTGACCAGGATGTTGGTGGAGGACGAAGAGTTTGGCCAAGCCGCGCCAGGCCATCAAGCCTATGAAAGGCTTCGAGAAGCATCCGCCACGACCGCCTCTAACGAGGATCTAGAACGAGCTATCAAGGAGCTTTCAATTAAACAAAGCCGAGCTTGACGATCAAGGCGGAGATGGAGGTTAAAGACCAAGTCATCGCGGGAACTCAAAGCGCCCAGGAGAGAATGTTGGTCGATATAGCAGATCTCCGACGACGCTTCAGACAGGGGGACGACGGGTCGTCCGACGCTTACAGAGATCGACCAAGCGACGGCGCCAGTCGCTGGAGAGGTAGGTTTCAAGACGCCAAGGCTCGGGCGGAGGAGCTCACGCCTGAGCGACCGGCAAGGAGTGTGCACTTAAGGAGTCCTAAGCTGCCGGGCGGAGGCTAAACATCCGAGTCGCTGATAATCGTCATCCCAGAGAACAAGACCGGCGGCCATTATCGAAGAATACCGAAAGCACGCGGGGAAGGTCGGTTGCTCGCCCGTAAGGCGGGTGTGACTTCTATAGTTAAACAACTACCGTCCGAGTATCGGTCCCAGTCGCTTCGATATCCTCCAAGTATAGCCTACTGCATGATCTCCTCTCGAGATTTGAGGCGCGGTCGATACCATTCCAGCACAACGACGCCGGTGAGGAGGGAGGACAGATATCAAGCTGCGGCTCGCGTTTAATGACCCGGCCCGTAGTTTAGGTTTTGGGCATTCTGTAATGTAATCGGCGGTGTGTTTTGTACTTGTCCAATGAATGAATGCAATGAGTTTGTTTTCGTAGTTGTTTTGTGTCGCTTTCTATGGCTGAGATTATTTGGTGAGTTGACTGGTTTAATATGATCTGGTCACGTTGGCGTCTTGAATGACCGGGACGGTCTTCCATTGGGCGGATGCCCTGGGACGGCCTCTCGTTAGTTGAGTCGGCCTTTGGGGTCACTTGTTCTTGTTCTGTCGGTTCATCGGGCCGGCTGGGAGTCGCCGCGCCTTTACAAAAGACGGCTTAGTTTTTGGGCTAAACAGGTTGCACCGTAGGTGATAAGCTCGACGCCGCCGTACTTTTAGCCGCAAAGGGGCGCCGATTTCGAGCGAAGGACGGGCCATAAAGCGCTTTTCAATTTTCAAGCGGCGTTCGCTTGAGCATCAATCTTGACCGTTGTTCGTTACCAGAGCGACACGGGCATTCTCGGTGTCTATATATACCCTACTCCATTTGGGGATTTCTTTTGCACTTTCCAAATCCTCCCTTCTTCTTTCTCAAAAACGAAGCCTTCCGCCATGGCCGCTTCTACTCCCGCTCCCGATAGGATTGTCAAGCTCAAATCTTGGCAATCGGAAGCAGAGAAGAGGATCTCGAGGGGATCTACGAACGGTAATGATCTTTCCCTGTAGGGTTCACGCTTTCCTGTGAGAAAGAGGCTATTGTTTATCATGGCACGGATAAGCTACCGACATGGCGATCTCGACAATGGGTTGGCGCTTTTCCCCGGCGCTCGCGAAGAGGCTATGCGAACGGCCGGTTCTCCGGCGTGCCTCCAACGCCATCGCTACGATATGGCGCTTCTTGGTGATCCGTCATCGTTAGCAGGTGGCCGAATTCTTCAACTTTCTAATCTCGCCACGGTGAGGGCTTACAAAGAAGGACGCCCACTTCTTCTTCTACGTGGGTGGTCGGTTTGCTCGACATTCCGCATTCAATAAGGACCGAAGAACAAATTGCCTGGTTTTCGGGCCGACAATTGGCTTGTCGCTCATGGCCGGAGATCAACAAAGACTACTCAAGAACCTTCCTTCTCAGCGGCAGAGGCTGACTCGACAAGTTCCGCCACTATTTAGGGTCGCTGGAGGGGCACAACTTGTTCGACAACGCTCGCTGAGGGTAGCGGGCTATCGTTCGCTCAGCCGAATCGGGTCAATTTGCGAAAGGGAGAAAGAGTTGCTAGAGGTGGCTCCCCGCCAGTTGAAGATCCCAAGAGTGGGGGTTCTAGCCCCACCAAGGTCGCTTAACCGCAACTCCCGCGAAGAAAGTTAGAGGGGATCTCGGCCAAGGAGACGCAGCAGGTGGAAGAGGAGTTTGAAGAAATGGCAGCTAGGCTGCAGGTGAAGAGGGTTCTCCTCGCCCGGGCCGACCGACCAAGAAGAAGAAGAAGAAGACGACGGCGATGCTCTAAGGCCTACTTGGGGAGGCGGTCACAGGGCGGCCTCGAAAGGCCGAGGGCGCCGCCGGGGAACTCCCCGACCGGGAAGAGTCGCCCTGCCTCCCCGCCGCCCGGGCGAGGTTATGGGCCGAGTGGGGGGTCCTGCCCCTGTGTCGGCGGCTCCTGTAGTCTTGGCTAGCGGGCCAAGGGCGGCCGAGGGGGCCCCTACCACCAATGATGGAGGCGCCTGAGGGGCCTACTCTGAGGTCGTGAAGGAGGCACCGGCCGAAGAATCGGCCGGAGTCGACTCACAGCCCCGCCAAGGACTCTGGGCATAGAGTTTCCTTCCGCCATCTGATTGCCGAGGTGGGTCGCTGAGGTGGAGAGAGCTGCGATCCCACCATTGGCACCGTGGGTATTCGGCAAGGGGAGAGCCTTCCCAAGCCGACCGATTCGTCCCCTCGATCACTCTCTTTAGAGAGGGCACGGTGCTCCTCTCGGTGGGGCGCTTCGTCAGCCGGAGCAGCTTCACTCTCCCCGCTGGCCAAGGATCTCGAGGAGACGCCGTCGCCTCCCGCAAGTCTCTTGAGTTACCACACCGAGGGACCCTGGTGGGGAGGAGCTTTACGTCGGCCGCCTTGCCATGGATGCCGGGCGACTTGGCGGAGAGGCCTGCTGTAGAAAGAGGAAGCGGAGAAGAGGGTGGCCACCCTGAGGCGGAGAAGTCGGGTCGCCAAATGGCGCTGCTGAGTTGGAGGCCAAGCACTACGATCGCCGATCTTCAAACTTATTCTGAGCAGCGTCGCCGCTGATAAGCGGAAGGGGAGGTCGTCCTGGCTGAGGGGGACGGTAGAAGGCCCGAGAGGGAGATCGAGGAGTGGAAGGCTCGCATTGAGAGGTCGGAGGGCGAGCCGGGGCCGAGAGCGAGAGCCTGAACTTGCGGTCGCCTCGATGAGTCGGCACGCCCCATCGACTGGCGTGGACGACGCCAAATTGATCGAGGCTCGCCTAAGCTCCGCAACGCCGGAGGAGGGCAAGAAGGAGGTCATCGAAGAGTACAGTGCAGGGACCTATGGGGAAAGTGGAGCCGCCCTAGCTAAGGCTGGCTATGATTATTTGAAAGCCCAACTTCCTTCGGAGGTTCTCTCGACGCTGAGGCTCACGATCCCCCAGAGTGGAGTGGTTCTCTGCTCTCCAAGGCCTAGCCAGGGGAGGAGTGAGGCCTTAGCCGAGGACGCACTCCCAGGAGGATGAGGACGACGAGGAGGACGAGGATGACGATGGAGAGGAGGAGACGGGCGGCCAGGGAGGAGATTAGGTCGCCTCGGCACTTTGTTCATTTCTTGCTTTGTTGTTAGTTGGAAAGTCTTGTATTTGTATGTATATTTTACGGGTGAATGAAAATTTGGTTTGCATCTCTCTCTACCAACTCTTTCTTTTGTGATGCCCTTCCTCAAGCCGCGGATTATAGCGACTTTGGTCGGATCGCCGCCATCCATGTTTCGCACGACATGGCAAATGGGTCGAGACCGCTGGCCGCCGCCCGACATCGCATTTCGCTGCCGATTCGTGGTCGAACGAATGAGTCGGGTCGGCCATCGGGTGCTAGGGTCGCTGGTCGGCCGGAGGGGGCTTACTATTCGCTCTCGATTTGAGCATAGGTGTTGCCGCTGGGTACAATTGGTCACGACTCTTTGGCTTCCTGATGGGCGGTTGGTTTCATTTAAGACAGCGCCGTGTTTTTCGAGATGACGATATCCGCCCGGTGACTCGAAGTTCCACACTTTAATTTCTTCCGCTGATCGCGAGGGGGCTTAGCATTTATGGGCTCTATTATAAATAGGAGGGCCATCTTTATCGCGGTTCTCGTAGGCCGGTGGCCACTTGTCCTTACTCATCTCTAAGGTTTCGATTGGGGAGCCGTGAGTTTTGTCGAGAGATGGTTGGGGCGTGGGAGGATTCTTCCCCGAGTCCACCATTTTCGGTTTTCCCACGAGCCGGGCGTAGTTCCGGCCATCTCATGGCGAAGGGGGAAACTCGCTCGCATCCAAGAATTGGGGCACGGTTCGTGATCGCTGCCGATCTATTTCAAGAAGAGATGGTGTGTCAAGTGTATCTCCTCAAGAAAGGCCGCTTTGTTTACATCCATGGATTCCGATTTATTGTGCCGATATGGAGCCATGGGGTCCGCGACCCAAAATCCTTTTAGTACTCACCTGCTTAGACGAGGTGAGCAGAGGACGCGACGGAAAGGCGAAGACACCGGAGGCGACAAATGACTATTAGGATGTATATCTAGGCTTGTAGTTTTAATTTTTCTTTTATTTTGGTATTTCTGACGCAGTAGCTTTATTGTAAAGCTTTGCTTGGAATATTAATGAAAGGTCGATTCCATGGATGGTTGTTTATTCGATTCATTTATGTCTCCTTATTTTTTTGTGGTTGAGCTTGTCGCTCTCGTGAGGCCATAATAAACATGGTAAGTGGATCGAAAATAAGTCGGCCCCGGGCTTACAATGAACATAAGTAGACCGAACGGTCGGCTCTGGGGCTTACAATGAACATAAGTAGACCGAAAACGGTCGACTGGGCTTACAATGAACATAAGTAGACCGAACGGGTCGCCCCCGGGCTTACAATGAACATAAGTAGACCGGATCGGTTGCCCCCGGGCTGGGCACAATGAACATAAGTAGACCGAACGGTCCCCCCGGGGCTTACTTCTAATTGGCCCACCGCTGCGGTGGTCGTCGTTCGCCCGCATCGACTGGCCAAATACGCATGCCGGGCCGCCTTCATCCGCCATTCCTTTGTCAAGGTTAATTCTCGTGGTGCTGAGCTAACCGGTCGGCCCTTATAGTGGCGAGATCTTCGTAGAGGACTCCATCACAGAGGTCCGCCTAGGACTCTACGTGGCTTCAGGTCTTAATGCCCGCATGCCCATCTCTGCTTTGAGGCAAAGAGCAAGCCCCGGCCACACGGGGAGCGGCGACTCAGAGGACTAATCACAGAGGTCGGGCCTAGGACTTACGTGGCCTAGGTCTTAATGTTCGGGCGAGCCGACTGCTTTGAGGCAAAGAGCAAGCCCGAGCCGGCTCACGGGAGCGGCGACTGTGAGAGGACGATCACAGAGGTCGGGCTTAGGACTTACGCGGTTTCTAGGTCTTAATGTTCGGCAGAGCCGACTCGCTTTGAGGCAAAGAGCAAGCCCGAGCCGCCACGGGAGCCGGGCGACCAGAGGACGCATCACAGAGGTCGGGCTTCAGGACTTACGCTCAGGTCTTAATGTTCGCGCAGCCGCATCTCCGCTTTGAGGCAAAGAGCTCCGAGCCGCTCACGGGGAGCGGCGACCTGAGGGACTCCATCACAGGTCGGCTTCAGGACTTACGCATTTTAGGTTCTTAATGTTCGCAGAGCCGACCGCTTTGAGGCAAAGAGCAAGCCCGAGCCGCCACGCGGGAGCGGGCGACCAGAGGACGCACTCGCAGGTCGGGCTCTAGGACTTACGCGGCCAGGTCTTAATGTTCGCGCACGACCGCTTTGAGGCAAAGAGCAAGCCCGAGCCGGCTCACGGGAGCCGGGCGACCAGAGAGGACGCATCACAGAGGCCCGGCCTAGGACTGCGGTTTAGAAGTCTTAATGTTCTACAGAGCCGCTTAGGACTTACGCGGGCTTCAGGTCTTAATGTTCGATCACGCTGGCCACGACTTGGCAGCGGGTATGCCCTTGACTAACTTGACGTGGTTGGGCAACCCGCTTTGACTTGGCTAGCAGGTGTGGTTACTTAATTGGAGCGATGGGAATCACTGTCACACTCAGGTGAGGGGTTCCTTGACTCGGCCCCTAACCGAGAGGGAAAGCCTCAACCCGACTTAGTGGGAGTGGTAGGTTCGCTTGACTAGGTAAGTTGGGTCACTCTGCCCAACCAGGTGAGAAGGGTTCCTTGACTCGACGCGCAGAAGGGTTCCTTGACTCGACCCCAGAAGGGTCAGCCTCAACTACACCCAAGAAGGAAGTTACCTTGCCTCAAGCCAAGAGAGTGGGATGTCCCTACTGTTAGGGAGAGTAGGACGACCTTGGCTCACTTAGGGAAGGGTCCCCTAAACTCGGCTCCAACAAAGCAGCCCATCCCGACTTGATGATGAAATTGACTTTCATGATCCATTTTCTACGAGAAGGCCGGTTTGATCTGGCCAGGACGAGCCGATTATTTAAGACGCCGCGTACCATTTAAGACAAGGATAATTGTCGAAAAAATTCTATTTATATTGATGGCTTTTGAGCGAGATTTACAATGCTAGTTTATTGAAAAACTTCCGAGGTGTTCTATGTTCCGTGGATGGGGTAGGACTCTCCCATCGGACTTCCGAGGCGATATGTTCCGGACGGTTCTTCGAGGACGGTGTAGGGTCCTTCCCACTAGCGCCAACTTGCCCCGTGTCCTTGTCGGCGTCGGCTTCTCAAAGACTAGGTCGCCCACTTGGAATCTCCTCTACGGACTTTGCCGTTGTAATGTCCGCGATCCGCCGTTGATTGACGAACTTGTTTGTAGAGCGGTTGCCCGATCTCCTCCATCAAGTCCACCGCCCTCGACGCCCCTCGGAGTTTGTTTCTTCATCAAAGTGTTGGAGCCGGATGGTGGCATGCCGACTTCAACCGATCACCGCCGCCTCCATAAGTCGCAAGATGAATGGGGTTTCCTGCTGAATTCTTGTGGTCGCCCCAGACGATCATAAGATGCTCTATAGCTTCTTCAACCCAATTGCCGAGCGCTTGGTCGACCTTCTTCCTCAAAGCTTGAGGATGCATTTTCGCTGCCACTCGCTGCACTTGGGGTGGGCTACCGCTTAACTTGAGCTTGATCTTCCATTCTTCACAAAAATCTTGGAACTCCCGCCGAACCGGGTGCCGCTTGTCGGTGATGAATGAGCGGGACGCCAAAACGACATAATGATCGATTTCCAAGCTAAGCCGTGATGTTGGTCTCCCCACTTCGCCAAAGGCTCGCCTCGACCATTTGGTGAAGTAGTCGGCGACATCATCAAGAATTTACGCGCTCGGTGGCAATGGGAAGCGCCCCAGATATCCAAATTCCCATTGGGCGAAAGGGAGTGGGTCAAGATAGAAGTGAGTTCAGGGCGGCGCTCTAGGAATCTCTCAAGAATTGACATTTTTGCATTTGAGACGAGCCACGGAGTCTGCACGCATGGTCGGCCGCGAATATCCTTGGCGATAATCTCCTCGGCAAGAGTTCTTGCCCCGGTGGTTTCCGCAGGTGCCCTCGTGATTTTAGAACATAATCGCTTCAGGCCCAGGCACCGAGATAGGCCCCCACCGGCCGCTTGTGACGACCGACAGAGCCGGGCCGCCAATCATGAGGTAGCGGGCGGCGGCTCCTCTCGCGAACTTCTCACCGCCGGTCGGTGGGTAAGCGTACCATTGCCAAGAATTGGATGAAAGGGTCCGGCCAACAGATTCAAGGGTCGGCCCGGCATGACATCCGGGGACTTCCGCGATGCCGGAATGGGGAAGTGTCGGCTAAGATGGGTCCGAGCTACTCAAGGAACTGGTCGATGCTAGCTTTGACAAGGCATCCGCCGAGCGCTATGGGCCGAGGGACTTGGATGATCTTGAAGTTGGCTAAGGGGGAGCAGTGTCCTCGACAATCTTCGTGTATTGAGCCATCCTTTATCTTTTGCGCCGATTTGCCGCTAACTCCGATGAACGCACCAACCGAGAGTCCCAGACAATTAGACTCTCGCTTTGGTGCTAGGGCGCTCCGTGCCAGCTTATGAGGGTTTTCGATTCGCCTCATTGTTCGAGGCGGGAACTTGAAGGCGATGGATCAAGCCCGGGATCGCCTTCTGGGCTGCGCAGACGACGCCGCCCGGGCCCCGCCTCACTTGAGGACCCGCCCACCTTCAACTCCCACCAAGAAGCGACTTCAGGGGAGTCGGCCCGTGTTCGACGGGGAAGCGCCTGCTCGCCCGCCACTTGGGGTATGGGTTGAGCAGAGTAGCTAGGTCATCGCTGCCGCTATCCGGGCGCAGGTGGACTCTATGAGGAAGTCGGCCAACGCTATGCTTTTATGGTGGTCCCGGGCTCGAATCAACATCATATTCGCCGAAGTTCGATCGACCACGCCACCATCCTTCCCGGTGGTGGGACTTCCCTGTGATTTCTTCATCGGAAGGCTTGTCCGCACGATAATAGGGTGCGGAAGCACGGACGAATCGGGCGAGCCGTAGTGATGAGTGCGAAGGCTCGCCTTTTCATGGGGTAGTTCAACTCCCCGCTCTCAAGATCCGATCGACATAGTAGACCGGCTTCGATGTGGTCTTTCTTCTAACTAACGCCGAAGCTCACCGCTCGGGCAGACGCTGTATAGGTATAGGGTCTCCCTTCTACCGGCTGGCTCAGAGGGTTTGGTGCTCGATATGCTTTGAGTTCTCCTCGGGCGCAAAGATTCTTCGGTCCATTCCAACTTCTTCTTGGGATCTTTGGCCCCTTCCGGAGAACTTTGAAGAAAGGGAGGCTTTCTCCCGACTTGACAGGGCGCTCTGCTACGCTATCTTCCCATTGACAATGTCCTTCATGGTGCCTCGAAGTCGCCGATGGCTTTATCTTCTCCTGTTGATCTCAATCCTCTCTCGCGATCATAAATCCTGTGAAATTTTCCCCGACCGCACTCCAAAAGCACATTTGGTCGGGTTGATCATGCGGTAGCGCCGAGGGTGGTGAAGGTCTCCTTCAGTCGGTGATATGGGCCGCCAATCTCGACTTCACCAAGATGTCGCCCACATAGGCCACATTGCGTCGAAGCCGGGCCTTGAAGATCTTGTTGACCACCGTAGTAGGTGCTACGCAAGATTCTTGAGACCAAAGGGCATCACTTTGTAGCAAAGGTGCCTCTCGGTGATGAAGGACGCTCTTCTCGATCATGCTCGCCATGGATCTGGTGTAAACTCAAAAGCATCCAAGAAACTTAGTAACCGATGTCCCAGACTCGCCCACCAATTGATCATGCGCGGAGGGGTAGCCGCCCTGGGGCATGCTTTGTTGAGGTCGGTAAAGTCGACGCGCCCTCCATTTGCCGCTAGACTTCTTCACTAGGACGACGCTGGACAACCACTCGGTATTGACCTAATGAAGTCCTCGTGAGCCGCCGACTTCCTCCGCCGCCGCCTTTGCCGCCGGCCCTGTGTGCCTCTTCTTCGCCGAACCGTTTGACGTGGTCGGTCGGCCGAGAGCCTGCGGCAAATGACGCCAGCGAACAATTCCTGCATGTCTCTCGACTCAAGCAAACACATCGAGATTAGATAAAGAAAAGTAGTTATCGCTCTCTAATGGCTCCGAGGCCGATCCGATCCTCGAAGTGTCCTCAGCCTCGTGGTCGCGGGGAATCTCATGGAGGTCCTCAATCGGAGTCGCCCCTCTCTCCTCTCCGAAAGCCGCAACCGCTCTCTCGGGATGGGCATGGCGCCCACTTTTCCCTCGGTGGAGAGGGCGAGCAAGCTCTGGCTTTCCTCGTCGCCCGACTATCCCCACTCCTCCGATGCCTGAATTTGATCATTTGATGATAGGTGGATGGGATGGCCAAGAAGCCGTGGAGGGACGCTCGCCCAAGATGACATTATGTGCCAACTTGATGTCCATTACTACAACCGGACGCCCACGGTCGACAGCACCTGAGGCTGCCCAACAGCCGTGGAAGGGTGATTTGCCCTCGAAGCCGAATGCCCCGCGGAAACCAATCGTGACCTAAAGATCACCGGAGCTTGACTTATCAATACCCATACCGGTTGAACGCGCCCAAAACAATATGTCGACAGAGCTCCCGTGTCGCATCATGATCTTCACTTTAAAGCCGTAGATATCGGCCGATATGACGATGGTCGCCATGAGGCGCCTCAACGCCATCCAAGTCGGCCTCGCTGAAAGAGATGGATACATCGGCCTTCCGCTCTTGTCACAACTGCTCACCCGCAGGCATGCTTGGCATACCTCTTCGGCGCTTGTTGACTCCTCCTAAGGTCGGACCTCACGATGGTGTTGATGACTCGACTCCTTGGTCGGCTTCCCCGGCCCTGCCTGGCGAGGGTCTGGGGACCGAGAGCCAGGCCGCCGGTCGCCTCTTTTGGCTTGTTGCTCTCTGAGATCAAATTCTTCAAGAAGCCTCTTTGGATGAGTTCTTCAATGTCCTCGAGAACACCTTACTCTCTCGTGTCGTGGCCGGGTCCCTGTGGTATCATCAGATCGCCAAGTCTCTTGCTCGGCCCCGCCTCATCGGGCGGCGGGGCTTGTGGAGGAGCTTCTCTCCGGGCCTTGTCCAGGCCCTAAAGGGAGGTGTTGAGGACCGGAACACCGGGAGTATCTCGCTTTCTATCCTCCCCCTCCCCGCGAACCCCACCACCGCTGTTCTTGGGAGGAGGATTCTGGGATGTGCTCTCCGGTATGGGTTCTGAACCCACCTAGCTGGGATGGGTGGCCGGAGCTGCATAGGTGGTCAACAGGATGAGGTAATCGTGTTGTGGTGGGGACGGCCGGTGGGCTATCCCGGGCTGACTCTACCGGCCGTGGGCGATCTTGTAAGCTTCCGCTTCCATGTTCATGTAAGCATGGGCTTTGGACATCAAGTGCTCGGAGTTCCCCGATGGGCTTTGTTGAGGGCTTTGGACAGGTCGCGGGTCGGCACTCGCCACTGTGGCTGCCATAGCTACTTTGTCCCCTTGGTTCGACTTCTAGCCTCTTCGGGCTCGAACCTCTTGATGTAGGCTCGAGGCTCTCCGCCTCGGCCCGCTTGGTTTGAATGAGCACACCGAGGGCAACTTAGGCTTGGCGCTGGCCAAGAAGTGGTGGATGAACTGCCGCTTAGCTCTTCAGCTACCAATGGACCTCTTCTCCAATGAGTTCCACCAAAGCTTGGCGCTCGCCAAGGTAACAGGAAGCAAATGACGAATAGTCGCCTGGGCGCATCGTGATCATGATCATGGTGTTGTGGTAGTCTTGCACGCGGCTCGGGCTCTATCCCTCCCCGCATTTGTCCATTGTCCGCGATCTTGAATTCTCGCCGGTGCTTTCATGATGGAGTCGGGTGAAGGTGTTCCTCCACGGGCGCCGGGCCACCGGGCCGGTACACTTGATGTAGGTCGCGCTCGGGTGGGCGGCCGGGAATGGTGTTGGCGGGCGCTGTGCGAGGTCCGGAGGCCGCGGGCTGCCCACCGCCTTGGCCGGAGAAGGGCTTACTCGGTGAGGTCAATGCGGGAGGCGGCGCCAGAGCCGGGCGCCATGAGTCGGCCGGGCGCCAGAGGTGAGGTGGCGCTGCCTCGGTGATTCCTCCGTGACTTGTCAAGGTGGGGAGTCTCCGAGCTGGACTCCGCCTCGGGCGCAGCCGGGTGGTTGCCCCGAGCGCGGGAGTGGCGGCCGGCGGAAGGTCGCCCGCCGTTGCCGATGGCGCTTGCCGCACTGCAAGGCGGGAGGCGAGTGAAGAGGCCTGCAAAAGCTTGAACCGGGCATGCATGGTGGCTTGCATGGCTAGGGTGATCTTCTGCGGATTCCTCGAGTTGGGCCCGGGTGACATAGCCCGCATGTAGGTCCTCCGACCTTAAAGATCATCGCCACTGACATAGCCGCAAGAAGAAGAAAGGAGGCCCCACGGTGGGCCAAACTGCTGATGTATATAATCACAGCCACTAACCCTGATGAGTTTAGTTTTAAAGAGAGCAGAGTCCGCTCTCCTAAAGCCAAATGACGACTCCACCAAAGGGTTCGCCTACAACAAAGAAGAAGGACCTCGCGGAAGAGGCGGAGTTGGGATCTCCGTGGTTCCTCCGACGGTCAAGTTAGTAATGTGTGATAACTGTGGAGCGGAATCCACTTGGAGAAGATTGCTTACCTTGTTAGTCGCTCACGCTTTTATAGGTAGGGTTAAGGGGTATTTCCGCCCTATCACTAGTTTGGGAACCACCGGTGAGTCACCTCCACGCAGCCGAGGATTGGTCAACATCCCTCCACCGCTAGAGTGGCCGGTCCTTACAGTGTCAAATTGGGCGAATCCGAGGGCCGGTGTGGTCTATTCGCCATTAATGGGATGGGATTGGCTACCAGAGCCGCATGGGTCCGAGGTGTCTTAAATACCGTGAGAGATGGGGAATTAAGGGGCCGCTGCATTTAATGTGATGTCGATGGCTCAGTACCGTGTGGCCGCCGCTTGAGTGGGGAATCACACGGTGAGAGAAGGGGAGGTGGTCGATGGCCGACTCATGCGGCTCTTTAGGGCGCCCCTGATGATTTGCCGAGGACGACGCATTGGGAGTGCCTCATGCCGCTTCTAGAGGACGAAAGTGGCCGAAGGGTAGGCCCGGTTCGCTCCACATTGTTTGGAGGGTCGGCAACTCGTAGGGAAGGGATTGCAACGGCGCTGGTCTGGAGGGATCATCGCGCATCGCCTTCCGCCGCCTCGAGAGAGAATCGCCGATGGTCGCACTCGCGACCGCCTTCGCCTGGCATGGCGAGTAGTTCACGGGCCTGACCGGTCGGTAACATGCAGCCACGGTACGAAAAGGAGGTCCTTGTCTGGCCTCATTGGTAAGCAAAGCTCAGTCCCCGGTTCGCTTTTCTCTTT
>WHSE01000431.1:0-17007 GCA_012295165.1 Asparagus setaceus | reverse complement strand
GAAGTTATCCCTAAGAATATTTTTGTGGAAATATTCCCGAACTTCACAAATTAGGAAACAGCTTTATACCGTGAATCCTAGTTGAGTAGGATTAGCGACGCTGATCGTGCCGATGCATCCGCCTCGACGAGTTATCCCCTAATATTTCTTGTGAGAATATTCTTCCTGAACTTCACAAATTAGGAAACTTTATACCTGAATCCTAGTTGAGTAGGATTAAAGCACGCTGCTGATTGGGCCGAGGGAATTCATGAGGTGTTATCCCAATAAACCTTCTAATATTTCCCAATATAGCGGAGGAATTAGGAGCCAATCAAACCACTGACAAATCGCTTTTGATATCCTGATAAGGTTCCACTAGGACTCCTAATTAGGGCTGATTAGAGTCCTAATTAGAATTGATTTGGGCCCCACTAGAATTCCTACTTCTGCCAATAGGAGTCCTTGTTTAAAGAGGATTGGGTCCATATGGGTTGTTATAAATACCCATAACTTCTTTCTTCCTCGACTAGGCCCCCCTCTTCGGTTTTCTCTTCTTCTTGCCTTGCCTCCTCCAATCAACGAGGTATGTGCACGAGGGTTTTGTAAATTCTTTTTCTTTCTTTCTTTTTTGAAATTCATAAGACGGATTCGGCCGACGGTGATGATGAGATCGGCCACTTCGCGTCGGCGATTGGTGGTACACGCAATAGGCCGCTCAAGCTGGCCAAGGGCTCGGCTGGTTCGGTCATTAACTTCGGCCTTCGAACCCAGAGGCCCGAAAGGAGCCCTGTTTCTAGAAGAAATTGTGAAGCCTGCACCGGAAAAACACAACTGACGCCATAACAGAAGATCCTCTTTGCTCATCAAAAATAAATCCTCTTAAATAGGAAAAAAATGATTTTCTCAACAATGATAATGATATACCAAGCTTTTAATCTCGTAACTATAAATTAGTATCTGTGCTATTAGCAAAATGACCGTGCAAGAGATGTAAATAACAATTAGATTAGTGTCCGGTAAGATTAATTAGTTCGTCAAAAGACTATAGAAGACCATGGCAATATAAACACCTTGTCTCATCAGGGTATAATATATATTCTGTGTTGACTATTAAGAGGATGATTTCTCTTAGTAGGGCTTTGCTTGGCTTATTAATTAGTTGAAATCAAATGGTAATCTAAGCAAGGTGCTATCCTTAGTCCTCCTAAAGATCAATGCTTACGCTAGCCCTTTGAAAATTTGAGCTAAAGAAACATGGACAAGCGAGGTTGTTGACTTATTAAAGAGAGTAGGACTCCCTAAGTTCACACCTCCAACTACTCCCTCTAACTAGTCCAACTTTTATTAAAGGAGGGATAGTAATGGGTAGTTGGAGAGAGACCCTTATAATAACATATTACAAAATAAAATCAATTCTTAAGACAAATAATCCAAATAATGTAACGCTTAATAATGTTTAGTAGTTGACTAGTTTCAGACTAAGGCTTAATTCTCGTTGTAGTCTTCCTTGTTTTGTTTTGTTTTTTCTCTGCTCTCTAATGATTTTCCCCTTCCTAGAACCATTAATTTGTCTATTTCCTAGGTACACGATGTATACTCACTGATTTGTCAAACAATTTTCTCAATGTACACTTATACATGAAACTTTTCTTTGAAGTTCTACAACAACTGGTAGTAATTTTAGATTTCCTTCTATTTTGTGTCAAACTAACTAGTGCTAGTCACTATTTGACTTAGTAAAGAGAGTGTATTCACAGAGAACATAGCATGTATATTATCTCTATTGATTACATTAGGATTTTCAAAGTTATCTTCCATTTAGGGCCTGTTTGTTTAGGTATGAAACTTCTTGAATAGGAATCCAAGAATCTGGCATACTATAAATCCGTTAGATTTTAGTGGTTTTGGTTTCCTATGAGTACGTTTGGTTCCCATTTTGGGCTTAAGAAATTTTTTTCAGAAACGTCAGCCCACAGCGGTGAAAATAGGAAAACCTAAATCTGCTCTTTTGGAACGGAAATGGGCAATGAAATATGTGTTGACAAGTACATAAATTCTCTGAAATATAGAAACATGGTTCAACTTAGTTCTATAAAACTGGTATAAAAGCTAGAAGGATTGAGATTCAAGATTAAAACAAATGATCTTCGTTTAAAAAGTAGAAAACAATCTGCTTAAAGACAAAATCTCTAAGTTCTACTTTGTCTATTATTTATTTATTTATTATTTTCATGACCCTAACAAACTCACCCAAATCATTAGATTCCTGCTATCTCCTACTCTAACTACTTCAACATAAAACAAAAAATTCATCAATTACCCAACCAACCCCTATCATAAACTTCAGTTCCTATCTATATACAGCACTCAATCATTCCCCAAATTCTTTTCACAACAACAACAACAACAACAGCAACAAAAATATATACACACACAAAAAAGAAGGGAAAAAGAAAGAAAGAAAAGGAAAATCCAAGTAATAAAATCTCCAAGAACTCCTGCTCCAATCAAAACTCACTGGTCCCTCACAGTCCAACGACCTCCGTCTCAGATCCACAGCCACGTGTCCTTCTCCCTCTCCTCGTCGCCTCCCCACGACGCCGACCTCCGCCCCGACGTGAACCTCTTCATCCCTCCGATCCCCGGCGCCTCAGCCGCCGTGGGACCCACCTCCACTTCATCATCATCCAGCGCGACACTCATCCTCTTCAACGGGATATCCCCCCCCGCCACGTCATCCCTCTCCTCAACCGTTTTCTCCCCTCGGCAAGAAAACAACGCCGCCAGTGGGGCCCAGCATGGATCCGGTGACCGCCGGTGGTGAGGGTACCGCTCCTGCTCCGACAGGACTTTTCCGAAACAGGAAACTTTCGGCGACGTTGGCTGTGCCGCCGGCACGCCCGACTTCGTGCCGGTCTCTCTTCGGGAAGATTCTGGAGCTCGTCTGCGGCTGGCGGGAGCACGTGAGGGTCACGCTTGATCTTGCTGGGGAGGCCGATGATGGGGCCGTTGGCCTGAGATTCGCGCTGGCGTAGCGCTGGGACCCGGATCGGGTCGTGCCAGGGTTAGGGCTAGGCTGTGGGACTGGGACTTGGGTTTGTGGACCCTGGCGAGAGTCGTCGCGGTCGTAGGTGACGGAGGCGGCGGCGCCGGCGAGGTACTCCGAAGGGGAGGTCTCTGGATGGGGATGCGGATGGATTCTCTGAGGGAAGTTTGGATCCGGATCCGATAGGATCAGGGTTTCGCAGGACTTTGCCGTCGCCGGTGCCGGCGCCGCCGCAGACTAGGGTTTCGAGGTCAACCTGTGGCATTTGAAAGGAGAGAGAAAATGAGAAGGAAGTAGGAAAATGGGGAGGGGTTTTGAGCAGAGGTAGTTTATAAGCGCGGCGGAGAGCTAGTTGGGAGAAATTGGGGAGTAAAATGAAAGAGACTTGTTTGATTTTACACCCTTTGTGGGTCCCATGAAAGAGGTGAGATTATCGTAGGCAGTGACTCACTAAAATTCTCATTTGCGGTTACAGTGTCGAGTGGATAAAAGATGCACAGTGTTGATCTTTTACAAAATATCTGAATAGATGATACTTATGGTTAATTTGTCTTAATCTTTGATACTGGTGATAAAAACTAAAATTAAATCTCTCGTAAGAATTCATGAGGGTGTAAAAGAGGGTAAATTTCACTAAATCCCCTTCCCCTTCCGAAAATATTCTATTACTAATAATATTGTTGCAAATACCATGTTGCTAATAAGACTGTAGTAATATCTGTGGGGACTTTAGTGGAGCGTAAGGTTTACATGGTTGCATGATAACATGATAAAATTAATGTTAAAATGTATCTTAAGAGGCACAAGCTTATGAGAGAGATGCTTGCAATTTTCAACTTGCTCGAGTTTTTTCTCTCAAAGATAAGTGTGAAAAGGATCTCCTCACATGGTTAATATCTTGGACAATATTCATAGAATTCTGTAGTCAATCATTCATCCAATAATTTCTTTTTCTTGAGTAAAAGTTAGAACATTACATTTTGCTTCCTTGACTAGCGCTGTAGCACTAAATCCTACAGATAATTAAAAAGCCGAAAAATATAGAAAGGATAACGTGCAAATAAAACTTTCCCTGAAAAGAAACGTGTAGATAAACTCAGTTATCTATAACAAACTTTTATCTAGACTAATACAAAATTTTGATTAAGGATTTGAGTATCAGCAAACAAATTTATGTGATCAGTATCTATTTTATGCATCCCTAAAAGTTTTATAGAAACAGATATAAATGATTCATTGAATATGAGTAATATTTAACCCTGACACCTGTAACCGACACTGAGAATTGTTCAAACGGGGCATCACCTTGATTTGCTAACTGAGTGTGCAGAGAGTGAAGAGGATAGGAATTAAATGGCTATAGTACTTGATCAAACTTAGGAGCAAACTACGGTCGGAGAAGAGCCCTGCACATTTTCATCAACACGTGACATGTTGGATGAAATATAACAGCTGGTACCGCAATTTACTTGTATTTTAGGAGCAACATAGTCCTAAAATCCTACTCTTAAGTGTTAGATCTAGGATCTTAATCATGATTAATCCAAAGAGATAAACATCATGTAAGCAATAAGCCCTAATCCATGATTTGGATCTTGAGTGGATTGATGATCTTCTAATCTTGCTTTTCTCTTCCTAGATTCTTTCTAGATAGGGTAAAGAGAGAGAATTTTATGTTAACCCCAGATTAGGGACCATAACCCCATATATAGGTGTTGCACTTTTACAATTTGGCCCCTCATCAAATTGTAATTACAACCCCGATTCCAAGACATTTAGCCCATAATTTATTTAAATACCCATTAACCCAACTTGATTGATCACTTTAGTGTTACTGGGGATAGCACTACATTATTAATGTAACATATGTGCCCACAAATAGATTTAATTAGATTTAAATCTAACAATCTCCCACTGGGCACCATATGTTTCCTAAAATGTGTATAACCTTATGAGCTCAAAAATTGCTATCACTAATAAGGGTATTTCCAAACAATCTCGCCCATCAACTATATCAATATAGGATCAAAGCTGCCGTACATTTATCGTGACTAAAACCAATGGTCACATATACTAATACCAAATGACATAGATCAATCATTGACAGAAGATGTAAAAATTACATGCAATGTGATCGTGTAATGCCTATTTTCAACGGGTCCTACCTTAAACTTTAGTGAGGTCATCCTCAACCATAATGTAGCAGAGTGTATAATCCAATACTTTATTCGACGTAAAATAACCAACATAAATTTATCCAAATTCTCATAAAGCAATAAAACTCCCACTAAAACATGATATCCTCAAATATTACAACACCCATATGAGCAAAGGTGCTCATGAAAGACCTTGGGTGGTAATCCTTAGTAAGAGGATCGGCTATCATGGAGTTTGTCCCAATATGCTTTATGGATATCCGACCACTGTACTTTCTTTCACAACTAGGAACTTAATGTCAATATGTTTTGACTTAGTTGAGCTCCTTGTTATTGGAATACATTATCACGATTTATTGTCACAAAATAACTTTAGTGGTCTTTCAATATTTTCCACGCGCAGCTCAGTTGATAAAATTTCGCGAACCATATTCCATGATTGATGCCTCATAGCAAGCTATAAATTCTGGCCGCCATAGTGGAAGAAGCTACAAGTGTCTGTTGACACTTTTCCATGATATAGCTCCTCCAACTAACATATAAATGTAGCCTCGATGTAGACTTTTCTATCTTGGCATCCAAAGAAAATCGTAATCGAAAGTACCCAATGACCTCCAACTGTTTCGATTTCCCGTATGTGAGCATATAATCTTTTGTTTTCGAAGATACCTCATAACCCTTTTGATCGCTATCCAATGATCCATACCGTGGTTGCTTAAGTATTCAATATACATACAACAATGTACGCAATATCCCGGACAGACATACCGAAAGATACATTAGACTCCCTACTGAAGCATAGGAATCTTCTCGCATTTAATTTCAAGATTACTTTTAGGGCAATCGACTGAATTTATCTCCTTTAGCAATGTGGGTTTCACCTGGTCTCAATCTTGCATGCCAAACCTTTTGAGTACTTTATCGATATAGCTTTTGTGATAATCCAAGTATACATCGAATCATCTCGATGTATCGATTCCTAATATAAAGATCCCAAGATCTTTCATCTCAAAATTCTTTGATAGAAATCTCTTAGTTTCGCGGCAACATGCCTATATCATTAGTGGCAAAATGTCATCCACATACGTAACTTAAAAATATACTTACTCCCACCGAATTTTTGATATACACAATCATCAATAATATTCATCTCAAAACCAAATGAGATAATTATTTGTTGAAACTTGTGGTACCATTGACGAGGAGCTTGCTTGAGTCCATAAATGGATTTCCTTAGTTTACAAACCATATTCTTTGGGTCTCCCGACACAAAGTTTTCAAGTTGTACCATATAGATCATCTCATCAATGTCTCCATTGAGAAATGCGCCAACATCCATTTGATGTAACTCAAGATTGAAATGAGCAACAAGTGCCATGATAGTCCCGAAAGAGTCTTTCGATGAAACCGAGAGAAAGTCTCAGATAGTCAATGCCTTCCTTCCGAGTATAGCCTTTAGCTACAAGACGTGCTATACTTTTCCACATTACCATTTGCATCCAAACTTGGTTTTAAATATCCATTTACAACCAATTGGTTTTGCACCTTCCGCAATGGGACAAGTTCCCAAACCTTATTGTCTTGCATAGACTTGTACTCCTCATTCATGGCATCAATCCACTTTTGAGAGTTAGAACTTTTCATGGCCCGGGAAGTTGATTGGATCATCTTCCATCATTCCATTACTTTCCTCATGTTCTTGAAGAAATACAATATAATCATCCTAATAGCATTTCTCCTTTCTCTCGTGGATCTCCTTAATGGCACCGGTTCTTGAGGTTGTTGAGTTTGTTCTTCCGAACAGGAGTTGTTCAATATTGCCTTCTTGAGGTTCTGATTCATTTCTTGAACAATGTATAGGTACTTGAATATTGTCGAATGATCAGATGGATTGGATTTAAAGCCAATTCCTCCTCAAAGGCAATGTCTCTAACCTTATTTCTCCCCAAACTCAACATCCTCAAAGAATGTTGCTGTTCCCTGCCTCAAAAATATTCCCGAGTGTGGGATCATAAAACTTATAGCCCCTGGATCGCTCGTAATACCCATAAAGTAGCGCTAACCTGCTTTGGAGTCCAATTTCTTTTCATTTGGCCTATAAGGCCTTGCCTCACTGGACATCCCCAAATATGTAAGTGTTTTAGACTGGCTGACCACCAAAGCTCATAAGGTGTTTTAGCAACCGCACTTGGTACTGCTAAGAATGTAAGCCGCAGCTTTAGTGCTTCTCCCCAGAGTGATTCCGTAAAGAAGAATGAGCAATCATACTTCTTACCATATCCTTAAGAGTCCTGTTGCTCTTTCAACTACACCATTCATGCTAGGTGATCCCGCATGGTGTAATCGTGGGACGATACCGAATTCCTCTAGGTATCTAGCAAATGGTCCCGACGTTGTTCACTGAACCATCATATCTCCAGTAGTACCACCACGATCGATCTAACTGCTTAATCTTTTATTGAGTTGGTTCTCAACTTCACTTTAAAAGCTTTGAATACGCCCGAGACTCGATTTTTCTTTAATGAGATATAGGTACCCATAACGTGAGTAATCGCCTATGAATGATATAATATTGTTGACCATTCCGTGATGCCGTAGGGAATGGCCCATAAATATCTCAGATGTATCAATTCTAAGACGCCTAAAGATCTGGTGGCACCTAATCTCTTAACTTTAGTCCGCTTTCCCTGATACCAATGCATACATCAAAGTCTCAGAAATCAAGGGAATCCAAAATACCATCGCACACAAGACGCCAACTCTACTTTTGAGATATGACCCAAGCGCTTGTGACATAATGATGTCAATTTTCCTTATTTAATTTACGCTTAGTACCACGTGATTCCACATTCGTGGTTTCATTATAAGAAGCAATCAGATCAAGCAAATATAGGTTATCAAAAGTACTCAAGAAATCTTCCTACAATATTTGAATTTAAAGATAAGCTAGCCTCGGTTATTTCCAAATGAACAATAATAACCCGATTTGTCCAATAAAGGAATAGAAACTAAATTCCGCCTAAAAGACGGACTACAAAAGTATCTTTCAAATCCAAATAGGAACCGGCCTAACAATAACCTAAAGTGCCCAATTGCTTCCACATCTACCGATTGTCCATCGCCCACAAAGATGTGTCTTTCACCATCACTTGGCTTTCGTAGCTCAGCAACCTCGCATAGAAACACTTATGTGAGTAGTAGAAGCCAATCTAACCACCAAGTGTTTCTAGGTACCGAGACTAAATTAACCTCGTAACGCACCAAAGTAAGGAACGCATTCTTTTGACACGCCAGCGGATATTTGGTACAATCCTTCTTTACTTGTCCGATTTGTTGCAAAGAAACAACCCCGATCATCCTTATGTTGTTTCTTCCAACTGACCCCAGCGCCTTCTTTATCATCCTTTTTCTCTTCCTTATCCTTAGCATAAGCCAAATGAGCACTTTCAGCCTTATCTTGCTTCAATCTGTCTTCTTCTTGCACAAGATGAAATGAGCTCATTCAGAGTCCATTTCTCCTTTTGACGCTTATAACTGACCTTAAATTGATTAAATTGTGCAGAAGAGCAAGAACCAGATGCACTAGTAACTCGTCACAAAGATCGAAGTTTTAGTGCCTTAAGTTTTGAAGCAATATGAGACATTTTCATAATGTAATTCCTCGGATATTTCCTTTGCCCTTATACTTCATTGAAATCGCGAGCTAAAAGCTGCTTGTTTTACCTTATCGCTTTTAGCAAAACGCTTCTCAATTTCGCAAGGAAATTTTGGCTTTAGTAATCCTTCGATTCTCGCTCCTAAAGGCTTCCTAATGCCGCTTGATGATCATGAGACTCATGCGATTTGAACGCCCCACTCTCATCATACCTCTTTCTTGCATCGTGAGTGCTTTCAGATGAGAGGTCAGTTGTTCATTCTTAATGCAAGGTCTAGATCCATGCGCCCAAGAACAATTAAAATGTTCTTTCCAAACCTTGAAATTAGTCCCATTAAGCATGGGAATTGAGTTGATGTTAGCGTAAATTGATGCCAGATGCATTAATGAAATAAACAAAAGATTTCACATTAATAACCGTAGTTAGTAATCAATAATATTCAAATAATGACATATCCCCATCCAAGATATCTTGTACAACATTAATATCAAGTCTTTGGACAAGAATATTAACCTAGTGATATCTTGTTGCAATGATCAAACATCGACAATAACGATGTCAAATAATGAACCTATCTTTGGATTGATTCATTATCCACATGTAAACCTCATAATTGTCACAATGATTTATCTTCGCAGATGTGTATGTAGTCTACATAATTATTAATCTTCCTTTGGATTAAATATTACTCAAAATATCCACACAAACATCTAATAGCCCTCATGAACAATCTACACAAGAGAGGTTACTTTGGCAACATCTTGTTTCAATTAATCATTTAGAATAAAAGACACTTAATGCCTTTGTGTTATTTGAATTAAATAATTGATTCACTACCAATTAAACAATTAAAATAGATTTCTCCATTTTAATCAACCATAGATGGACCCATAAGAAATAAAGGCCCAAAAGACTTAATGGATTATTTGAGTGATTCAATTAATCCCAAATTTGAAATTCATCCGAATTGAACCCAAGGTTCACGCTGAGAACTAACACGTGGTTTGTTTTAGTTCAAACGTGAGGTTCGACTTGAGGTTCAACGCCAGGTTCAATCGAAGTGAGAACCCGAGGTTCGATTTGAGTTTCAACACGAGGTTCGACTTGAGTTCAATGAGGTTCGATTTGAGGTTCGAACGCGAGGTTCGACCGAAGTGAGAACCCGAGGTTCGATTGAGTTTCAACACGAGGTTCGACTCTGAGTTCTAACAAATGGGTTCGACTCTGAGTTTTGACTTGAGTTCGAACGGCGAGGTTCGATTCTGAGTTTCAACACGAGGTTCGACTTGAGTTCGAACAAATAGGTTCGACTTCTGAGGTTCAACGCCGGTTCGACCGAAGTGAGAACCCGAGGTTCGACTTGAGTTTCAACACTCCAGGTTCAACTTGAGTTCAACGGCGAGGTTCGACTTGAGTTCGAACAGCTAGGTTCGACCGAAGTACGAACATGAGGTTCGACCACAACCTCCAGTTTTGACGAGGTTCGCCCACAACTTCGAAATTTGACGAGGTTCGCCCACAACTTAAGTTTGACGAGGTTCGCCACAACTTCGAAATTTGACGAGGTTCGCCCACAACTTCGAAATTTGACGAGGTTCGCCCACAACTTAAGTTTGACGAGGTTCGCCACAACTTCGAAATTTGACGAGGTTCGCCCAAAAGGAACATGAAGTTCGCTAATCGAATCGGTTCGCTCAGTTCAACACGCAGGTTCGATCGAAAGAACGAACACGCAGGTTCGTTGAACATTGAATCGAACCGGTTCGCTCTTCGAACACGGTTCGACCAAAGAACAAACGAAGGTTCGTTGATCCTTTCACCCTTTGGTTTCGAACCGAGCCGCCACCGTGATTTGGTTCCCGCACCTAGGTTCTCGATATCACGTTTTCACTTGACAACCGTCGCCAAAAGCATCGCCATGAGGACCAAGGAACGACGGCCAAAACCCCAAAATCGAAAGGAAAACGATAAAAATTCGTTCTTTATGTTCATCCGCGGAACAAGAAGGGAAAAATGATCTATCGCTCATCCGTGAACAATCCTCAAACCAAAGATAGATTAGATCCAAAAACCTATTTTTAATCTTAAATCCCTAAGAATTAATCACTAATTTGGCACCGATATCGTAGGGCATCAAAATTGCCGAAGAACCTCAAATATGACTAAATTATGAGAAGATCAAGGACAACGCCGCCGAAATCTCAAGAAGTCAACACATGAGAAGATTGTGTCTCGCTACGCTATGGCGACATCGGTTTGTGCCTCGCCATGAGCTGCAGACATTTGTTCATGTCTCACAGCATGCAGACAGTGTGTCTTCACGAAGCAGACATGATGTGTCTCGCCACTGACACTTTGTTGGTGCTCGCCACGAAGCGAGACATTTTGATGTGTCTCGCAACTAGCAGACATCTACTTGTGCCCCGCCAAATGCGGACACTCGTAATACTTAAACCGCTCTTGAAGGGTCTAAATCAATGCCGATGGGGCCCACTTGACTTTATAAAAGCAAAGAGATTGATACTTTAATGGGCTACATCGCAAAAACGCCCACTAGGCGGATTTTAGGGCATTTAATCGCGCCTAAAAGCAATAAAACCGCTACAAATACCGGTGATCACACCGCCGCCAAATCCAGGGCAAACTTATATCGCCGCCGGTGGCAAAATGACATCGCCGCCAGCGAGTTGGCAAAGATAGCTGAGGCGTACTGAAGCTGCCGCGCTAATCGCAAATGGTTACACTTATGACTTGTGTTTCTTCAGAGGGCACGCTTCCAAGGACTATAAATACCCCCTACATCCACTTGGGTGGGATCAGATTTGGCAATCGAGATCAAACAAAAATCGAGCTTTTGCAAAGAGAGAGAGAGAATCCAACCTTCCAAAGTTCAAGAACACGATCCAAACAGAGATTCCTCGAGTTTAAGCTTTGACTTATTCTTGAGAAGAGTAGATATCTTACTTTGCTAAGATATTTGTCAGTTCTTGTTTCCTATGGCATCAACTAAACCCCGCCGATCCGACGATCGCTGTTCTCGGTGGTCCACGATTACACGGCCCCCAAGATGCAAAGTCCCACAAAATCAGAGATCTACACTTATAGTGTCTTTTGTTCGAAGTTTGTGAGAGAGTTATCTAAAATTTCTTTGTAATTGAAAATCAAAGTGTAATTTTCTTAAGTTTTGTAATGGAAACGACAAAGAAATCAACTTTCGACCCAAACACGATGGCGCACTACATGGGAGCTAACGGTCTCGAAGCCCGAGATCTTGTGTCAAAATTTCAGCGATCAGTTTCACCTCATGGTCGATGGATGGATTATTTCTTCGATCAAGCCAAGTTTGAAGAATATCTCTCCTCTTCCTCATCGGTCCTCCTCACCCCGCAAAACATCTGGAGGATCTCATCGCCTAAGAGGGAGGTTCGTTTCGCTGTGATGCGAACGATTCGCTCGCTTGCAACGGAGGCGATTTCTCAACAACACCTTGGATCTCAGCCGAGTCGCTTCGCTGACTCCTCGTAATAGGAGTCATTCAACAAGATTCAACCGCCTCGAATTAAGAGGGCTCGTCAGACAACGCCAAAGATGGCCCGACAACTTGCAAAGGCTATGGAATCACCGTACTGAGTTCATTACAACACTAACTCGCTGCGGATCGTGAGGGCCATAGTTAACAACGCTCAACCTCAATCCGACACTCCTCCCAAGGAAGAATGGGTTCTCGCCAAAAGACCCGGACACAAGGAAGGAGCTACCAAAGCTGCCAAAATGCTGCTCATGCATCGCTATTGTTCAAGGCTAAGAATCTAAATCAATCCATGAATCGTAATTCCCAAAATCACAAAATTTGGGCCCCGGTTTATTATCAATAGCCCCATTTCTACAAATGCCTTCACCGAGATACTTAGTCAGCCAAGACTAGCTTAGACAGTTTGCCGCCAACAAATGTAGGTTGTAAACCGCCTCATGCCAAATAGACAAGCCAGAATCGCCGTGGTTTGGTGGCAGCCTTCCATGCCTTGGCAAAAATTTGATTTCTCCGCCCCTTTCATTCACTTCTCCGGCTAAGATAACGCAATTAAGCCCGGAAATTTGATGCCTTCTTGTTTAGTCGCTTGGTCCATACCGGAAATAAAGACAAAGTATCAATGAAGAAACGTTTGGATTACCTAGTCCAGAAGAGTCCTGAGCAAGCTGAAACATCTCAGGCTTCTAAAATTCCACTTGCATCTCGTTTGAGCATCCCGCAAGGGGTCCGCGAGTCTACTAAAGGGAAGAATTTGAGGCGTGTGACTCGTGAAGTCACAAGGGATAATAAAACACTTATGATCCATGCCAAGACAACTTCAGCAGATGAAGTTAAAACGTCAAAAGTGCTTCCCAAGTCGAATGATCGACGCCCCCAAAAGAAGACGTGTCCTCCAGTTAAGGGCAACGTTACACTTGGGGGTGAAAGTACAACCAGTGACAAGCCACATCAACTGTGGTCATCGTTGGGTAGTGACACACGAAAGAGAACGATTGATGAAATAAATTGTTTTGCTCGTGCACAACTAATCAAGACGCTGTTGTCGATGTGCCTGCTCGAAGTCAAACGCCAACCACAAAGAGCTTCAAGATTCGAGAGGCTTTCCCCGCCAAGAATCCGAAGATTTGAAGACGCGAGTCAAGGCGACTCAAGAAAGAGAAGATCTACTATTCAACGATGAACTTCCCGGCTATTAACATGGTAAACAAAGGAAAGGATCTGACGGATGCGCATCTCCGACCACTCCCCGAGGAAGAGTTAGTTCTCGATTTTGATAATCACATTTTAATGACATTTTAAATAACCTCATTATCTATTTTATATCAATAAATATGTTACTAATAACATGTTTTATCTTATTTTGCGTAATAATGGAGTATTAATGAATAAAAGCTCAAATGACTCAAATTCTCAATTTCTACCAATTGTTGAAGCCCAAATCAAGACAAACGGCGCCCAAGATACCAGGGAATCCAAGAAGAATTCGCAAAAATATCAAGAAAAGACAAAACTGGGAACCAATCGGTTGACTAATCCATAATAACCTGTTGGCTAACCTATTGCTTAACCGATCGGCCAACCGATTGGTCCAGCAGATTCAATTTAGGAAAGATTTCTTCCTTTTTGGCCAAGTTTGATCCAATGGTTCACATCAACTCATTAGTATAAATAGGGTAGTATCCGAGGGTTTAGAGGTGTGAAATATTTTGTAAAACTCCTTTTGAGAGAAAGGGTTGCTCTTATTTTAGAGTACCTTTCATTGTAATAATTTTTCCTCAATAAATAAATATTTTCTCCCCTTCAATCCCATCTTCTTCTTCTTGTTCAAGGACCTAAAGGAGGATGAGTTGATGATGATGAGTTGCGTGTTTTTCTTTATTTCTCTTTATTATTTCTCTTTCTCTTGTTATTTATTTGCTTTGTAGTTTAGATTTAATAGCTTTTGTAGTTTAGATTTATTTGCTTTGTAGTTTAGATTTAATAGCTTTTGTAGTTTAGATTTAATTACTTTGTAGTTAGATTAGTTTAGAATTTTTCTTTTCTTTTTTATTTTCTTTCTTTTTCTATTTGTTTGAATTTCCCAAGATGTTGAACTAAACTCTTGTGGGATCTAGGTTGCATGAAACTAGTCTAATCTCTTTTGTGTTTATGAATCATCTCTTATGCTTAAAAGATCATGTTTAGGTTAATCAACTAGAGAACTAATCGATAGAAGAAGAATTTGATAGTTTATGCTTTCCTTAAGTGGTTTGATAGGCTATGCTTATGAATTCTAGGATTATTATCTTGTTATTACTCTTCATGAGTTTGAATTTCAATTAGGTGATAATTTGATAAGTTATGCTTTCCTTAAGTGGTTTGATATCTTATGCTTAATAAATCTAATATGAGATGTGGTAAAAGAGAATTTTTCATAGATTATAATTTGAGTTAGCTAGTGGATTCAATTCTAGATTCCTTCATCTCTTATTGAATTCTCATCTTTTAATTGTGATTCCTTTCACACACAATCCAAATCCACTCTCTCATCACTTCATCATGCTTTCATACTATCTTGAATAAAACCCTAATTGTCACGCATAATTTGAGAACCGAACTTGAATCAAACACTTCCTATTTCTCGCCTCGGATCGACAATCTTAAATACTATAACTTGACAATGGTTGTGCACTTGCTAATTATAAAAGGTAAACACTCGCTTTTGCCCATCGATTCTGAGATTGTCCCGATTGCAATTATGAAGCTACGCGACGCATTGACTATAGAAGAATGCATGAAGGAGAATCATCCGAAGATGAAGTTTCCGACCGCCAAAGAATAGCCTGCACGACATCGCTTCAAGTATGAGTCGCCACCATAGGGAGGCTTTTACCATTACTCCATGTCCCGCTCAAATGTTACAAGAAGCCTTAGCAAGCAAAGAGAAGAGCTTAAGGCCGAAATGAGAACAGAGATGGAGCTAGCCATGCAACAGATGAGGAGTTGCAAACCCATACTGCACAGATGTACCGGGTCTAAGTCACGTTCGGATCTAGTCAACAAGGTGGAGCTATCAATCTTGATACCCATAATGTCAAGACATTGATTCGGAGATAGATGAACACATTTATGCCGATAAACCTCCTAAGAAAAAGGTGTTCATACCCAAAGCGAAGTGTTCCAATTCCTCTTACTAGGAATCATCCAAAACAAGCCGAGGATGAAAATGAAAAGATGAAGGAGCTTGAAGGCAAAATTAATGCTTTAATGACTGCCACGAGGTTAAGAAGACCGAATCCCGCGGTCCATATCCGAGAGTGGGATTCAATCCCTTACCCACCAAATCAGCTTTGATTAATTTCACACCTTTGACGGGAGGGGTTCGCCACACAAAGACTTGATCTACTTCAAGTCTCATTTGGGGTGATCTCTCGAAATGAGCCTTTGATGATTCTATTATTCGGCCGGTACCTTCGGGAGTCAGCCTCGATTGTATCAAGACTCAAAGCCGAGCATTAACCGTTGGAATGACATGGAAAGCTCTTTCTCGACTCTTTGATGATGACACGTAGTTTCCATTGGAACCTCCTAGATGAGAAGCAAAAAGGGGAGACAATTGACACTTTCGCCAAGCTGCTTCCGCAATAAAGCTATGAATTGCGAGATCCACCATCAAGAGTTCATATTGAAGACTTGCCACAACAATCTTTCTATAGAATTGTTGGAAGTCATGGGGTTACACCACCAACCACTTGGAAGGAATTGAAACTCAATGGTGAAGAAGCGTAACCGTTCATCAGAGAAAGAAGAATGAGAGAGGTGAACCCACCACGGTTCCCTCCAAGCCAATTTTGTGCCCCGGCAAAGGAAAGGCGAAGCTACCGCCGCTGAAGCAAATCGCATTCCAACAAAGAACAACAAGCTGCCACAAAGAAGAACCGCAATTGAGGTTTCAACAAAAACCTCAAGAATTGCGAAGGTCCTGATACTAGATTCCAAAAGAGCTATACTTTCAAAGAGGAAGAAGTGCCGCTATCTTCAAATACCTCTTGGATAACAACAAGATCAAATTGCCTCCAATCACAAATCAAGAGGAGGCTAACAAGACCGTGATCCCAAGTATTGTGCGTACTATAGAAGGATCCATCATCCCACCAAGAGTTGTTTTGTTCTTAAAGACAAAATTCAAGCTCTAATTGATGGGAATCATAACAAATAAGAAGGAGAAGAAAGTTGGTTCAAATATGGTGGCTATCAACTTTGGATCTCTACCGCCCATGTCATATTTACGTAAGATTGTCCCCGAGGTTGAAGTTAAAACCGCATGATGATCCGCATGGGCAACGCCGAAAGGGTTGGTATCATACATCTAACGGCGGCACCGTGGATTCATCCCATCTTCTTCAAGATGAGCAATGGACGGTTCTTCTTCAACACTAAGTCCGCCGCAAAGGCAAGCTCGCTCATATTTCGCAATTCCTAAGAGGGTGATGAAAAGCTCCAACTCTTTCGCCATCCAAAATGAACATGAAGTTCTCGTGACGTAAGGTAACCCAAATATGCTACCGTATGGGCATAAATTCAGCTTATCAATACCCGAGAATTCGACCAATGCCAAAACTCTAACGGAATCGGGTGGCAATGATTCCACCTACA
>WHSE01000430.1:0-17013 GCA_012295165.1 Asparagus setaceus | reverse complement strand
TATTGGATAGCATGAATGACGGTTTGATACGCTGTGATCATTTATGTGTGGTCCAACAAATCTCCTCTTGGACTGAATCCGACCAACTCTCCTGAAATTTACTGTTGCCATTAGCCCCCGCGGGGCTTTGTCCATCTCTTAACACTGAGCAAATCCATGCAATTAGGGGAGAGCAAACGGTCGGTCGGGTCGGTTTTTAGCATTTTTGAATGAAAACTGAACCAAACCGAAGTTAAAGACTAAACCAAAGCGGACCGATCCTAATTTTTGGTTCGGTTTAGTCGATTCTTTTGTGTTGCAATAGTCCCAAAATCCAATTAGCGAGCGACGAAAGTCGGCAACGATAGACACAACCCAGAAAAATGAAGGCTCTCACAATTAACGAAGCTAATAAATGGAAAACTTGAAGACGAGAAAACATAAGGAAAGTTGAGGAAAATAAGGTCTGAAGATGTACAAGAAAATGAAAATAGATAATTGATATTTGGTGACCGCCTTGAGAGGAGAGGCCCTGCTCGATTTTGGGATTTGCAAGATCTCCTTTTTATTCTTTTTTTGTATTTGGTGCCAGCTAGCAATATGTTGGGAACTACAAGTATTCAAGTGAGTGGGTCCTGCGGGGAGAGAGTGGGGATTATATCGAGTACTAGTATTCAACCCGTGCAAAGCACGGGAAAATTTGAATTTGAATTTACTGTAGCTACTACAGTAACATTTTCTAAATTAATTGTGGGAGAGTGCCGAGAGATTCTTGTTTTAAGTTCTTGTAGCATTTCGCGTAGGCTGCTTGCTTTTTGAGTTTTGCTTATATGAAAAGTAGTTGATACGTACTATCTTAGTGCTGACAGTTCAAGTCCAGCGGATTCTCCGGTGCTTCAATTAAAATGTGTTTAAAATTTTTCAACTTGACCCCAACCGATCATACTATAAAAATCGAATCGAACCATCAAAAATCGACCGGTTCGATCAGTTGAATCAATTTCAGTTCAAGTTTGCTCATCCCTACATGCAATGTGTAAACTTACAAACTAGAATTGGCTTGATCATTATGTTTACTGAATTATCGTTGATGTCAACTTTCTTCACCTCAATTCTTTTCTCTGACCGTAAGAAGTGATACCACATGTCGATGTGCTTGATCTTTTCATGAAAGACTTCTTTTGTCAAAAATATAGCATTCTGACTATCATAAAATACTATAGATTTGTTCATCCAGGTGTTTCCCTTCGCGGCTTCTATAATTGTGATGCACTCCGCCTTGATAATAGAAATGGCAAATATCCCAAGAAATAGGGAAAAAGGCCAAATGGGTCCTTGTACTAAGACTTCACACTCAAATTAGTCCCCGTACTTTTTTTTCTCTCAAGTTAGTCCCCTGCACTGCTTGTTAGATGAAAATTAGTCCTTTTTAACTCTCCGCTAAAAGTTCCGTTAAATAAAAGTTGAAAAGACAATATTATCCTAAACCTACATATTACGTGATCGATTAATTTATTTTATCTATACTCCTAAAATATTACCCGATCAAATAAAAATAAATAAATAACCAATTAATAAAAATAAATATTATCCTAAAACCGGGTATCATGTTTCCTTCCAACAGAGAAAGAAAGCCTCCCATCCTCTAAAACCAAGAAAAAAGGAGAAAAAGAGAAGTCGTGATGCATGAAATAACAAAAAATCAAAAGCAAACATGAATGGTGACATGTATTTCATCACAAATTTCATGTTTTCCTTTACCTATCCTGTTCTAGTGTTAGCGCTTTATCATATTCTCCAACACTCAATAATTTTTTCTTTGTTAGGGTTTATTATATTCATCCAAACTTAGATTATAGACAATAACTTTTATAGCTGTTAGGGTTTATTATATACTCCACAATTTTATTGGGAATCGCTCAAACTCATGTCTTATAGTTTTAGGGTTTTTCATATTCTCCACAATTTTTGGTTCAAGTAGAGAAATACGATACTTTTTGTATAAAAATTTATTTAATCAAATGATTCAAACTAAAAATTTATGCAAGTATTGAACTGAAATTATCCACTATGTATGTATTGAGTAGACATTACTCCTTCAAGAAAAAATAATAATACTAATTTGAAGAAGTACCAGATCTCCTCCAAAGACAAAGCGCAAATCCTTGATTACGGCAATAACAAAGGAGTTTTTTCTGTCATCGAGTGAGCAATAGATGCCAATTCCATGAGTAATTTATCATGGGTTTTTTCATCTCAACTTCTTTTGCTTCATAGATAATTTTTGTAGCATGCTAAGTGCATACCTGAATCCTTCCAAGATATTCCATGTCCCGAAAGTACCGATTTGAGTAACTTGAAAAGGAAACAGAAAGAAATGAGAATGCTAGTCACATATAAACCAACTACTAGCAATACATTAAAATAGCTACTCCAAGAGGAGATTTGTCCTTTAGAGAAGGAAAGGCAATCAAATGGAGAAACATCCACATGACTGCTCAATGACAACATGCATATACCGACTCTATTTGAATTATGTTACCGAACTTTTGCAAAATAGAAACAAATCGGAGAGGTCATTTTGTTAATCCTATATCTTTCATTTGCAAAATGGGCTTTATCTCAAAGAAAGATATGCTTTTTGGTTGTGCATGAATACGCTTAAATCTTAAAGGTCCCTTTTTTCGACATCGCATTGGGGATGCACATATGTGCATGTGTAGGTGGGTATTAAAAGAAGTCCCAATTAAAAATTCAAAAAAATCATATACTACAATGAAAGAACCTGGTCCATGTTTGCAACAATGGCCTAAATCCTCCGTAATTTCTACTTTTATCTTTTTTTTTGTCTATTTAGTTCAATCATGATTTCTTGTTTCTTTCTTATTTCTTATTTATTATTGTGTTTGTTTATTTGTATGCAGATACATGACTGTGAAGGTTCATCATAATGGTTCATTTGGATCACATATGGTTTCACATCACCTGATGGAGATGTTAGAAATTTTGAGGGTTTAAAAGTTAGCGAGCTCACATGACAAAGTGATGAGTTTGGCTCTTAGTCTAGGACATAAGAACATAGAACATCTTTGGTATCGAGACCGGAATTATATTTTATACTACATTCCAACCGAACAAATGATGAGGATGTAAGTAAAATGGTAGAAAAGTATGCCTGTATGAAAGCATAATATATAATCGAAAATCCAAGGCCTATAAAGAATGTAAGTATTCAATTAGATATAATGAATATTTATTTCTTTGTGATTATAGTAGAGCATTGATACTTATTTTTTTTTTCCAATGGTGGTTATTAGGTTAAAAACAAAAAGAGGAAGTCAAGAAAATGGGAATGAAGGAAATCGCTTAATGGAATGGAAGGAAGTCGAGGAAATGCATCGCACACGATGCAAGTCAATTAACACAAGATCAAACTAACACCACAAATGATAGGCAACTAACGAAAGGAAATGCAAGTCGTGAAGGACAAGCAAAGCCAACAAAGGAACATTGAGATGGACAGAGTAGCGACCAACTAATCTAAGGCAAAACCAAGAAGTTATATAGTACTATTATTTTAAGCATTTTAAAAGATTAATTGATAATGTCGTGATAATTTCATCTCCTTATAGGTCAAAAGATCATCTCAAGAAGTTGTGATATCTGGTAAGCAATGCCACTTCAAAGAGAAAATACTACAGTCACAAAGGCAAAGGAAAAAGAAGAAAAAGGGCTTGGGGTTATGGTCTCTTTAATGGGGATATCTCCAATACTACTAAGCCACCTCGCACCAAGACCACAAATTGGTTTGCAGATTGCACAGTGCCAATAACTCATACTACTTTGCACAAATCACCACCATCAAGAGGCACAAGTGATTTGCATACATTCAATTGAGGGACCGGAATGCTTAAAAGTTACCATGTGAGGAGGAATCAACAAAACACATAATTGGACCAGCTTGAGCATATGAAGCTCGGGATTGCTTCTATAAGATAAAAGTTTACGTGATCTCATAAAACAAATCAAATTTTATTTTCTTTTAGTTCTATTGATATTCGATAGAGGATTCCTTGATTTCTTTTTTGTTAAGTATTTAGAAGCAGTTGCGGCTTGGAAACTATTTCTTCTTGATTTACTTTAATGTTGATTGAGTACTCTTCTTGTGTGAATATTCTACGATGATTTGGAATGATATTATGCAATGGCCTCAATTTAATCGAAGGAGCTTTACTTGTAGTCATCTTATGGCTTGGTTTACTGATTATTGGAGGTGGTTATCATTTGATAAATTGGTCAAGAGGGATGCTTTTGCTGAAGTAATTTATTTTTTTGCGTAAGAAAGGAGTAGGAAGTATCGTACAAGTGCTACAAGGGATGTTGTAGCCACTATTGAAGTGATTCTCTGAGTTATAACTATGATTTGCTACAAGTCTCTGTCATATAACCAATGTATATGCCATTCTAATAATTTTCAATTTGTGTTATCTTTTCCTGATTTTAAAGCCCAATGTTCATGGGGAAAGTTGGGATGTTATTCATTGCTCGCTTGAACTCGGTACGCCTTCGTTGGCCTACAACAAAATTTCAAACAAAAGAAATGCCTTTATTTTAGGCGCATAATGAAAACGAAAATTACAACTTTCTTCCTTTTGTGAACAAACACGAGGATCTCTATTTTCCCGATCCTCGCTATGGGTTCTTTGCCCGCCGGACTTTTATTCGTCCGCTGACCACCGCCAATTCGATCCCGTGTAAACCCTGCTCGAACTACAGACGAGGGGCTCGCTTCACGGGAAACGGTTACCGAGGGATCACACTCACGGCGAGAGGATCGTCATGGGATCACACTCACGGCGAGAGATCGCCATGGGATCACACTCACGAAGGAGAGGATCGCCGAGCGATGAGATCTACAAGGAGAAATCACAAGCTATCCCCGAGGTTAAGACAAGCTTAACCTAGAGGGTATCTCAGAGTTCGACCCGAAGTTTGCTTACCTTCCGCCTATAGATCCGACGCCGACCGACTTGAGCTCGCCGGTGCCGAACCAAGGTCAGATCTCGCGAGGCTCTTCGAAGTCCGCCAAAATCCAAAAATCCACTCGAACCACCAAGACCCCTATTTATACATCTCAGTGGTTTCATCAATGAGCCACTCTACCACTTGCCGAGGAGGCTCGGCCATGCCGAGCCACCTCGCCTTGGCCGAGGTGGCTCGGCCATAGTGGCCGAGCCACCCCGCCACTTGTCGGTGCCTCGCCACCTGGGCCGAGGTCCCGCTTACGCCGGTTCGAAGCCGCTTTTTCCGCCGCTTCCGGTCTTCCCGCTTGGTTTTTCTCCTGATGTCGCCGTTGTGTTTGAGTCCAGATCCGATCAACTTCTGAACTCGAACGCTCGCTTGCATCGACGGACTAAGTACAGCTTGATTCCGCCTCGCCGACGCTTGAGTTTAGCCAACTCGCCTCGCTGAGCTTCGCTGCCGGTTTTCCACGACGCTGCCTTTGCTTGCACGTCGCCGAACTCACTTCATGGGTTCGTGACTCGCTTTGGCGCTTTGCGTGGCAATCACGCCGACGGCGTTTCGGGCGCTGCCGGATGGATCGCCGGTTGTCAACCCACCGCTTACGAAGTCTTGTTTGGGTATTGATAAGCAATTTTAACGCCACAGATATTCTCCAAAGTGTCTCGCCTCGATTCTTGATGAGTCCGATGCTTTGACATGATGAGCCCTTCACCCCTTTAGTTGGCGGATAGGACTTACTAATGACCTTGGCGCTTGATCTCTCATCTCCTTCGCCTTTCCGTTGCTTTGTAGGATTGCCGAAAGCATTACTGCATCGCATTTTTGTCCGACCGCTGTCGAGATCTTGACCAAGTCGGTAGATAAACTTCTTTTGAGATTGGCTCCAGATTTGATTCCTCCAATCCTCTCGTGTTCTCCGCTGCTTTGTAGGATCCCTGTGGGTGTTATGTGCCGCATTTATTGCTTGACCGCTGTTGGAATTTCGAATCAGAAGCTAATTAAGTTTTCTACCGCACTCCTGCTCGGTGGATTGTCGCCCAATTGACCATCGAGATTCCTCCGCTGATCGGGAATTCTTCACTATGACGCTAATTGGCTTCAAACTATATGGGTTTTAGCCTTCAATCGGCGAAAGTGCAACGCTGACCGGGCGATCTTATGTGATCCGAACCGCTGATCGGTGAATCCTTCGCTAACGACGCTGGTTGGCGCCGCCATCAGATACTCCTTGTTGGAGCACAATTATCCTCGTGGGAGGAATTCTTTTGGGATTTATCCCACCTGCATCGTTGACTGATTGGCCTTCTTGTGGCACGCATGAATCCAAGATTGATACGCCGAGGAATTCTTTCAAGGTTGAACGAGCCGTCCGCCAACATAAGCACCGCCGTAATTGGCCAATTTATCCCTCTTTGAGGTTCCCCTGGGAGGAAGTTGAGGGTTATCGAAGTTATCCTTAAGAATATGGTAATATTCTCCAGAACTTCTCGCTAAGAACTAGGGACTAGTTTATACTGTAATCCTATTTGGAGTAGGGCTAGGCGGCATGGGAGAATATCCGAAGATTGAGTCCGCCCTGCCACATTGCCAGCTATGTGCATATGCTATGCGCATTATCGACTAAGTTCACGGCAGCCAGGCCGTGTATCATTTGGAGATCGCTGCTGTCGCTTTCCGTGGGACACTTTTGGTCTTGTGTCGCTACCGAGAAGCGAGGATAGTAGAGCTCAACAGAGCTTCAAGCCGCAGGGAGAGCCCGATCGCCTTGAAGTCGAAGGCCAACCAAGAAAAACTCTCGCCGTCGCGTCTGAGGAATTTGAACTCTCGCTTAAGCCGGTTGACATCAAGAAGGAGATCATGAGGCCCTTAATGGCAGGAGACTTTCGGCCGAAGCCGAGGGACTTCAGCAAGCTTTTCTCAATAAAGTATTTGCCGCCACAAATTTGCCGCTTAGAAAACTTGTGTAACTTCAGCCTTTTATTGATAAAACATATTTCGCCCTTCTTGTGCTCTATTATGATTCTTTTATTTCGCCGTAAATAATTAACCATAATACTTATAGGATTTTGGCAAACCCTCACCGCCAACGGATTTGATTAGCCTTTACCAACTACCGCTTGAATTGGGCTAGCGCGGCGGATTATCCGATCCGCTCCGCGACGCGACGCTAGGCCGAAGAATGAAACTCTTCTAGACTTGTTGCTATGATATTGAATACATAGGCTCAGATTTTACCGCAAGAGATCGCCCGCAACGCTGCGGTGAGGCGCTGGCTTAATCCCTTCTTAGGCTTCGGATGAAAATACCCCGTAATCAACTCGTGTCTTCTTCAATCGGAGAAAGACTAAACCGACAATGCGCAGGAGGCCGACTTTAAGGTTATTGGCCAACCCCCACCTTCAACGGATTTGATTAGCCTTTACCAACTACCGCTTGAGTTGGGCTAGCGGCGGATTATCTCGATCCGCTCCGCGACGCGGACGTTGTGCTAAAAGAATGAAACTCTCTTAGACTTAATGCTACGATGTTGAATACGAGGCTTCGCCTTTTTCACTGAAGACTAACCCGCAACGCTGCGGTGAGGCGCTGGCTTTATCCCTTCTTAGGCTTCGATAAAATGCCCTTAATCGAACTCGTGTCTTCTTCAATCGAGAAAGACTAAACCGCAACGCTGCGGTGAGGCGCTGGCTTTATCCCTTCTTAGGCTTCGGATAAAATGCCCTAATCAACTCGTGTCTTCTTCAATCGAGAAAGACTAAACCGGCGACGCTGCGGTGAGGCTGACTTCATCCCTTCTTAAGTTTGGATGAAATACCCTTAATCAACTCGTGTCTTCTTCAATCGGAGAAAGACTCAACCCGCGACGCTGCAGTTAGCGTCGACTTCATCCCTTCTTAGGCCGATGAAAATACCCCAAGATGAATCTTGGCTTTCTTTGACCGAGAAGGATTGAACCGAAGGTTGATTGAGGTGGGAAAGGAAGAATGTATTCTATTTCTCAAGGTGGAGAGGAAGGAGGATCTTGTCTCCTATCTCCCAAGGGGATGAACAAGAGAGGAAGGTTTTGTATCCCATCTCTTGCTGCTGGAAGAGGTTTTGTGTCCTATCTCCGTGTGCTCACTTAATTTGAAATAAGAGAGGAAGGTTTTGTATCCTATCTCTTATTGATGGAGAGGAAGGAGGATCTTGTCTCCTATCTCCTGATACCGGAAAGAAAGGATTTTTGTCCCGCTTCCAAAGGGAGAGACTAAAATGGGATCTCCATTTTGAGATTCTTGAAAGATGAGACTAAGAGTGGGATCTCCACTGAGAATCTAAGACAAGAGAGGAAGAATGTATTCTATCTCTTGCTTCCGGAGAGGAAGAATGTATTCTATCTCCGTAAAATGTGAAAGGAAGAATGTATTCTATTCCCGATGAGAAACTAAGAATGGGATCTCCACCAGAGAATCTGGAATGGTACGATAGCTTCCGCTTGTAGAATGCTAACCAGATTTGTGGACCTCGCTCGTGGAGGGAATCGAGGGGATTTTGGCCGGTAGTTGACCGTGGAGATTTTAGTGGGCCCACCGCCAATGAATTTGATCGGTGAGAGAATTTTGGAGGAAAACACAATACCTTAGGTTATCCTCATGAAAATGAGTGAGATATTCTCCGAGGAACTTCCCATCAAACGGGCTATCCCGCATGTACAAGGATAATACTTTTCGTAAACTTCCCATTTATCTAAGCATTAATTGCCTACGCCATTCTCATAGATATATAGATGCACCGCTTGAATAGATCTGTGGTTCATTATAAACTACCCTTCCCATTCGGGTTCAATTTACTTTCTTTTGAGTTGAGAATTATCTCTGCCTAAAGCCGTGACAGATCTCTCCTTAAATCCCTTCAGTCGAACTTCTTTTGTTGAAAGCCTCGACATCCTAGCTTGATAGAACTCCAATGCATTGTTGAGCCCGTGCTTCTCATCTAACATCTCTACTTCGAGACGCTTTTGATGTTGTTCTTCACGGCCATCTCAAGCAAGGGCTTACGCTGGCGATCGGACTCGATTCCAACCGAGTAATTGCTTCACACCCAGAAACTGCAGAGTACGTAGCTCCGCTGGGCGTGCGCACTGCAGTGCATATGCCCGAGTAAGCCCGAAGCGTCATCCCAGCCCGCTTTTTCTTCACAAGCTTCGGCTAAAATTTTGATGATTGTCTTGTTGAATGCCTAATCCATTTGCACCGATTATACCGGGTCGACGGTGACATCTTGTATTTGAATTTTTCGCAAAACCCGATGAAGGAATTGGTTGAGCAATTGGGGACCGCTGTCGCACGATCCGAGTCGGGGACACCATGTCGATAGATGACATGGTGTTTGATGAATCTCGGACCGATTACGCCTTGGACTCCTTTTAGTGGGATTGCTTCAAACCACTTGAAGAATAGCTCGTGATCGCTAGAATAAACCGATCTCCTTTAACTGACGGAGGAGGAAATGGGAATCTACAACGCCCATTCCCCATGTCTCAATGGCCGTGATGTGGGCCAAGGATGCACTGCTCGTAGGCCGATGCATATAATTCAAGCGTGGAATTTGACACGCATGGCATTTCCGAGCTGCATTTCATCAGGCATTAATCATTGTGGGCCAAAAGTAGTCCATTCTCCCGATTCATCAGAGTTTGGGACAAATGGTGTGCACCACATTCTCCTCGTGCTTCCCAAGGACCTCTTCACCCTTTTGTTTGAAAGGCACGGAGTAAAAGACCATCGATCCTACGATATAGCATCCGGTTTCGTGGTCGTAAAAGAACTGAGCTCTTCACGATTGATTCTCTCCTTCACGCCTTCCTAATACCGTGGCAAGACATAGTCGATGATAGGAGCCAATCTCGGCTCCAATTTGGTTTGGGTTGCATGTACCTCTTTGGTAATACCCTTCATCTTCTTGTACCTCTTTATATATTGTGCGAAGAGTTGGTGAGTCGGCCGTAACTAGTTGTTCGGTCTCGGAAGGTTGTGCTAGCGACCACGACTTCGCGCCCGTGCATCTGCGTGGCGTTTTGGAAGTGGGATATATTCGATGAAGAATTCTTGAATGAGTCCGCATTTCAGCGGCTACGATGATAGGGGACGGATCGGGGTTCCTCGCCGTAGTCACCGGACACTTAACTATCGGTTGTGAATCTCCATGCGCGAGATATTGACCCCGGCTCTTTGGCGAAGCTAAGTCCGATAAGTAGCGTTGTATTCGACTCGTTATTGGAGCGAGGGTTGGTGAGTGAATAACACGGGGCATGACATGATTCCGGGAAATCAAGACAACTCAGACTCAGTGAGATTTTAGAACGTCAGGGGTACTTGCTACATTAGTGGCCGAAGCTCGTCAAAATACAATCGCCATATTTGTTGGTGCGGCGTAGTGTTGACTTCACGGACTTCATCGGGAAGATCATCATATAACTCAGCTGCGTCCGTTGTCGGGTTGGACCAGAGATCGCAAATCGCGCCCTTTGGTGACCACGTTGTTTGAAGTGCGGTCGTATTGGGACAAGAGCAGGCCCATTTGCCAACGCCAACTCATTGAAGCGGTGGGTCATAAATATTCGGACGGTTCACGTTAGAGATAACATAAATCGTCTGTCGGAGCTAAATAGTGTCGCATTTGAATCGCGAACACTAATGCAAAACCTTGCTTCGACCATTGGTATCGAGACTTCGGTAGCCGACCATGTTCGGCTCGAGTAATACTTTGCTGTTACGACGGCGTGCGTCGTCTGCTTGTAAAGGCGCTTAACGAGTGATCCGTTGCCTTGGCGTAGATCAGGAGCGGTTTTCCGGCTGATTGCAACAAACGGGAGGTTTAGCGAATCTGATTTGATCTTCAAATGCTTTACGGCGGCGTCGTCCCAAATAAGCGACCGCCCTTCTTGTTCAACTTGGAGAGCGGTGGCACTTCGGATAGGTTCGATATGAACCGGTCGGATGTCATGTCGTCCTTGTAACCCACGAGTTCTCTCAGTTTCTGAGGTTGCAACTCTTGAATGGCCTTCACTTTGTCGATCGACGGGATTCCTTTGTCGCGACGACGGGCCGGTGAACTTGCCACCGACATCCCAAGGAAGGATTTAAGTGTGGTTCATCTTTAGTCGATGAGTCCGCGATGAGCTCAATACCGCTTCTAAGATCTTTGATGTGATCTCTCTTATTACTTTTCACTTCAAGTCATCGACGAGATTCGACCGCTTCCCGAGATGATCCCGAAAATTTTAGTCATCGCCACGGGTATGTTTGCCTCGGGCGTTTTAACCCGAATGGCATGACCGTAGCAAATATATACCCGATGGGCGTCAATTGTAAGCTTCAAGGCCATCGGTGCATCTTGATTTGATTGTAACCCGAGAAACCATCCATAAAGGACATCCTCTCAATCCACATGTATTGTCAACTATGACGCTTGCAGATTGGCAGGGAAATCATCCTTCCGGCAAAATATTAGGTCTCTCAGTCGCAGCATCCTAATCGAACCATTCTTTTCATGACCGACTATATTCGCCACCCAATCCTGATGTTGAATTTCCCGATGAATCTCGATTCTATGAGTTTCTTTACTGGCCTACGACGCTCAGAAGATTTGTGGACAAAACCCTTTGCGCATTGCTTGACGTGTTTGACATCCACGTTGATGTTGAGGCGATGTGTCGCCACATTAGGTCGAGTCCGCATATCCTCAGAGTTGCAAATACATCGATATATTCCCCGATTAGGGCGATTAACTTTCTTCTTTTCTTCCGAGGGAAGAGTATTACCGATGTTTATGAGCTTAGGATGCTCCTCATCACCCATATTAGCCTCGGGCTACCTCGCCCTAGTAGGGGTTCTCTTGTTCTACTCCATCCCTAAACCGCTCTCGAAGTTGATGGATCCATGGGTCTTCCCATGTCAGCATATTCATCACTTTCAACAAAGAGCAGGATCAATCAAGCCATATTCGATCAAAGCCTTGAAAGGCTTCTCCAGGTGGTGTCGTAATCCCAAGCCGAAGAATCGCATCGAATGTCCATTCCCTCGCAGTGGATTATTATCAATCACCATGAGCATTCATCTTCCGAGGAGGATTCAGATCCCAACCTCGGCCCAATGCGAAGTTATCGCTTCCTTTGGGACATATGCCGCTTAGGAGGGACTCGAGGACCTCGCCAAACATAGACCTTCTCCTTGTGTCGTTGTACCCCACTTCTTCATGATACCCGTCTCGACTATATCCAATGTATTGGGATAGGCCCGCGTCATTCTTTCATCTTTCTAAGAAATGATTCGGCGTTGAACCGCGATCTCCTTTTCCGTAAACCAAGTCTTTTCACTACTTGATCTTCGATGATGAGCGTTGTCTCCAAGGAATTTCTAACCTTTGTAAAGCAAGATGACCGAGTTGGTAAGTGCAATTCGTATCATTGTATAAACCTCACATTACATCATTCAAAGACAAAGGGTACTCTAAATCGCCATTTATTGATTCATCGGCAATTTACAATTATAATGTCCATCCGACGCATTCTTCATCACAAGATTGATTACAAGGGCAATGTCATTCAAAACAAAACCACTAATTATAATCAAGCCCGCATGACGCCTTCACCGTCTCCGCCTCGGCCGATGATTCAGCCGACTCATTACGAGAGGAGAGAATCAAGAAATAATTCTCCACCCCTTAAATCCACCGCTTATCCCGCACCACCGCCTTGACTTCATTATTCGTGTCACATATATTCGAGACCGATGAAGAGTAGATGGGACTATAACGCTACCGCGGGATCCAAGGTCGCCCCAACAATAAGTTATAGGAAGTTCTCATACAATCACATAGCGGTGACTTGACTTTAACCCCATTTGGCACTTTATCCGATGTCTTACCAATGGAGACTACCGGTGTTAAACCCATAGATCATTGGTTCGCTGACGTTCTCAACGCAGGATTCCAAGATGATACATAAGCGCTAGGGCATGATGCTCATTAGGCCGAACCTCGACGACTTGATCCTGCGACCCGCTAGAGCCAATATACCCGTGAAGTATAGCTGCCTATCGTTTGAATCTCGCTCAGATATCCTCCTTTGTAAAAGTAATGGAAGTGCTTGCTGCCAAGTTGCATTGTTGTGTAGATTCTTCCTAATCGGCTTGATCTCGAGTGAGAAACACCTCGAATCACGAGCTTCGTAGAGCTTCCCGGGTTTTGACAATCGGAGCAACTCAGAGAGTTATTCGCCGATGTTCACCGGCCATGACGCCAAACGGTATGGAGAGCCCGATGTTCGGTCTATCCTCACACATCGGGCGATTGAATCGATCGCCGAGTTGAGCTTCCCGATCTGAGGTCGCTTCCTTTGCTTCACCGCTTTTCTTTAGCTTTCGCTGCCTTGTTCTTTTCGCACGAGTGAGAGGAGTCGCGGGTCACCCTCAGCCGATAAAGGTCTTAGCATTTGGGTTTGAGCCTCCTGATATTTTAGAAGATTCGTGTCCTTCTAGTAGCTAAGACTTCAGCCTCCTCTTCGTGAAATTGAAGGTGGCTACTTTTCATCATTCTTCTCTCGAATTGCCGGGCAAAGATGGCATAGCTTGCTTTTCCCTTTGACTTCTTTTATGGTCAAGATGTAGTCCATCGATCGCCTTCCAAAGAAGTCGCGGTGGACCCAAAGGATTTCTCCGCTTGTCACAGGCGGTAATGAGCCCCTTCTTACGCTGTTCGTGAGGATCTTCATTCACCATCTTCATTCCTACCTTCACAATCGGGCGCCGGTTGGAACCAACTCAAGGAACTGATCCGCTTATAGAGACTGATTTGCTCCCACCTTCTTATCTTTAGAGGGTTTTGGAGTAATGACTCCAACATCGCATCAAGGCTTGAATCTTGTCCTTGAGATGGTAGCGTAACTTTGTAGGATGATGTAACGCCTGCGGTAAGCACGCGACTTAGATTCAGAACCTTGTTTGCCTCCTCTTGGTTTACAATTGGGGCAACCGGATTTTGTTATTTTCCGTAAGGTATTTGAAGATGCAACTTCCTCGCCCTGAACGTAAGTTGGAAAACCTCGAACTGACGGTCTCGTTCTCGAGCTTGTTGGCTTCATTGAGGCTTGATTGCTTGGTGCACGCGTTGTTGCGACCGCTGCTGAGATTGCGCTCGAACGCTTGATTAGCGCCACGCACTTTGCCGGTGCTTTACCTTTGCCACGGGACGGTTTTGTGGCATCCACCATAGCGACCTCTCTCCGCTTTCTTCTCTTCCGTGAAGCTGCTTGCTCTCCACGATCCTTAAATTTTCCAAGTCTCGGACGGCAGCTCCCATTGCTTCCAACACGCCCAATGACAAGTTGTTATGACAAGTTTGAGAATGAACTTCTCCGTTATCGGGTCCTCGCATTCATTGCCTTATTTCAACCTCTTGACAAAGTTGTCCATCAAGCTTTCGCTTTTCTATTTCTCGTCCAACAAAGACCGATGGATACCTCTGTCATCGTCAAGAAATTGGTGAGAAACATAGCCTCCATATCATCCAGCCTATTAACGCCTCGGTTTGAGACGGCGGTACCAATCGGCAGCTCCCACGGCGGGTGCCAACGAATGACCGAACCATCAAGGGCTCGCGTCGAGATAACGCAGATGAGACTTGAAGTAGATCAAGTCGAGTGGGTGATCCCTTCCAAATGGCGAAAATTGATGAGAGGTGAACTTTGTCGATACGGATTGATTCCCACTCCCTGGGTAGGACATGGTATACCGTTTTACCTCTTGAGCGGAAATCAAAGTATTGATTTTGCTCGAGGTCTTTTATTTTCTCATTTTCCCTACATCTCCGCTCTCTAAACTTGGGGAGGAACTACGGTGTTATCGCTAGCATTTTGCCGAAAGTAGCATGATCATCTACGTTCCGCCTTTCTCTCATCCGTGTCGCTATCCGTTAAATTGACATTATTGCACGACTTGCTCGCTTTGGCGTTCATTATCGCCGATCTTGGTCATGCATTGCTCTCATCCGCGATGGCTAGTTCCATTTCAAGCTTAAAGTCGTCCTTTTGCTTGGTTAGGCCTCTTCAAGCATCTCGACACTTGATCCGGCTGATCATGAACGCCGCAAGGTTGTCCTATGCCGAAATTATATTATCGAAGCTATGAGCCCAGATCCCACACTTCATCATCTCGAGGGTAATCCTTCGCATCTTGCGATAATTGGGTCGTCTAACAATCCCGACCGCAATCGAAGTCATTCGCTATGATGCCCCCGAACGGCATGTGACGACGCCCCTCTCGCTGGTCATATTGATGGTAACACTTGGCATTCATCGCCTGAGGCTTCCATCTCTTTTGGCGAAAGCGCCTTGACTGGTTCGCATTCGCCGAGCCTATCAAAACCGACGCTTTTCCGAGTCGTTTTAGCGCAATTGCACTGATAACACCGCCTTGATTAGTTTCGAGCACAAGCAAGGCATGTTTGATTCTCATGCCTCTTCGATTTACTCAGATACCCCAGACGATAGTACAACTCGTCGGCATGAATAACGGAGCAACCTATCGTGTGTTGGCACGACTCGTGTATAACGCTGTCATCGCCGATGAGAGCCGCCTCCTTCCGAGAACAAATAGGCCTTTCATAAGTCACCGCCACGAACACACGCCAGTGTGATCTTCGACGCTCGGACTTCGATTTGAAGCCCTGCGGCGAAAACGCAGGTTTGTTCTTATCTTTGTGGGTAACGACTTCGATAGGAGTGACCACGATTCCTTTAACGGACCTAGGCGATCCTTGACGGTAAACTCGCTGGTCGCGCGAGAGTTAGCTTCACGGAAGTACGCACGCCGAGGTGACTTTGTGTCAACGCCACTTTGCCGAGGTGCTCACAATTTTACTGGCACGGAGCAGAGTTGCCTCGCCGGCGAGCTAGGCTTGATGTGGGTTCGGTAGTTGAAGCCTCGACGGACTTGGGCTTTAAGCTACGATTGTCGGCGACTTGGCCGCCCTCTTCAACTCACGCTTGTTGCACTAAAGCCCGCTTGCGCCGAGGAGCGGGCGCCCGATAACGCTCCTCGCGTGGAACGATTCCGCTTGACTCGGACCCATTCTGCTCGCCGCCTACCAGAGGAATCGGCCACGATCTCGACTTCACCTCGAGTCAACTTGGATCTTAGATCCGCCTCATAGCCCCATCCATTGATTCTTTCGCCGGGCTAATTGTTTCGCCAGCGCCGACGTTTCGACGCTCTTCGAGAGAGTCACGACGCCATTGGCGGAATCGCACCGCAAAGACAGGGTTCTCAAGGTTTGGCCGCGTTAGGTGGGAACCACCTGTCTCCGCAGCCTTGACCGCGGTGGTGGTGGATTTTCACCACGATTCGAGGCCAATCGGGTCTTCCTTGCAGCGGAGACCATCTTGGACTTGCGGGGAACTGATCTCGACGAGGAGGAGAGGTATTCTTCATACTTTCCGGGTCGAACTCGAACTCGACCTCCTCGATGACCGGATCGGATCCGCTGTTATGCACGACGCTTCTTTGTTGAAGCCGCTATTCCCACCGGTCGCCTTGTTCGGGAAAGTTGGGATGTTATTCATTGCTCGTTTGAACTCGCGGTACGCTTCGCTGGCCTACAACAAAATTTCAAACAAAAGAAATGCCTTTATTTTAGGCGACAATGAAAACGAAAATTACAATTTTCTTCCTTTTGTAAACAAACACGAGGATCTCTATTTTCCGATCCTCGCTATGCGGGTTCTTTGCCCGTGTCGGGACTTTTATTCGTCCGCTGACCACCAAGCAATTCGATCCCGTGTAAACCCGTTCGAACTACAGACGAGGGGCTCGCTTCACGAAGGAAACGGAACCGAGGATCACACTTAAGGAGAGGATCGTCATGGGATCACACTCACGAAGCGAGAGGATCAGCCGGGTGAGATCTACAAGGAGAAATCACAGCCTATCCCCGAGGTTAAGACGGCTTAACCTAGAGGGTATCTCAGAGTTC